>OMLC01001275.1:0-12562 GCA_900302585.1 Regalecus glesne
ATAGCAGAATTAGGGATAAATAGGTAAAAGTAAGAGTAGAAATCAATCAGTCGAGTGTAAACAATAATGGGATCATATATGATCAGTAGTCAAAAGTTACTACACAGGTGGTAATCAGATATTGCAGAGATGGTAAGGTTGCACTTGGGTTTGTGTGCATGTTATTTGATTCATCACACTTTTAACGTGTTAGGCTGTTTTTATCAGAGACCTGTCCTTCAAGGGGTGCGTGTTAGGATTGAGAGCTATGTCAAAATTGTTCATTCTAGCCATCAAATTCAGGCAGACCATTGAATTGGCAAAATAAAAGAACAAAATCATGCAAAAAAAGCCCCAAAAAGCCAATCACTGATTGCACTCAGCCAATCACTGATCGCCAATAAATTCATCTAATCGCCCAAGCCTAGCATCTGTCTATTCTCAATGTTTTCTCTGGTGAACTTGTGCTATCAGTGCCTTTAATCCAATACTTGTAGTAGACCTGTTTTCAGTCGCCAACTCTTTGAGTGCCTCAACTGTTCTGGAATTGAAGAAATTTCAACTTTACCTCGAAGCATGCAGCTCATCAGTGTCATTTTGGGTGCACTGATGCTCACTACCCAATCGTGGGATGGATCTAACAACAAACTGGAGTGACTTAGCAGAGATGCAAGCAAACAGGACAGCGCTGGTCATGAAGATTTTAAAGAAAAGCTGGAGCTTGTTTTGTGGGAGGACACATCTATTTTGTGAAAAATAAATAGCTAATAAGCCATACAAAGCCAAGGGGGCAGCTTTCGAGTTCTTTATATGTAAGCACGCCAGTATTTTGTGTTGCATAGCAACAGCATCACTTCTCCCAGCACTCACCCCCCATAGCAGCCTCAGGTTCTATAAAAGCTATCCTCAACTCCAGCTCTCCAGCCATAATAAAAAAAAGTCTCTGCTGGAAACACAGCTTTACTTCCCCACTCCACACATACATGCAACACAGTCTAGTCCCAAGAGCAATCCTCTGATTAAGTTTTTTCTCTGGCCTCCAGTGGGTCCGCTGGGTGCATGTGGGAGTATTGGCAGTACCAATCTAAGTCTGGGTTATATCCAGTCCAGCCCACAGGTGGCAGAGGATGGCACCATCAGTATTCTCTATCAGAATGGAGACCGGTGTGGTGCCACAACTCGCTACTCCACCCGCATCATCCTCCAGTGCGACGACAACCCAGTGAGTTATGCTATCCATCATACACAAGCACCCAATCAATCTAATCATTTACAGTTATGCGTGAATGAATACTTTACTTCAAAATATATGGAAAATGTAAATACTTTCTTAACAACAACAGCAACAAACCTATACTTTGTCTTGGTTGGTTCATCCCGATTTTTGCCTTGCTAAACCGCCTGCAATGGAAATTTATCTCAGACTCTATCAAATTTTTACAACTGGAATAAAATGACATCTTTCACAATTGATTTTTGAACCCAACCTTCTCACAACCCGAACACAGAAAAAAAAATTCAGTTTGCGCAGCCTGATGTTTATTTCTCCATAGAAAAGGGTTTAAGAATAAATGTTGAGCTTTAATTCCAATGACGATGTGACATTGGTTGAACATGTCCCTCTATTCGTATAGATTTTAACAAGCAGGCAAATACATTTAAAACAAAGATCGTTCAGAAACCCAGTAACTAGGAAAATTTCAACAGAACAATACCAGAAACGAGCTAATCTGGTTACTCTGTATCAGGTTCTACTTTCTAATTTGATTTTGTCCAATTGTCTATTTGTCTTTCTGTTTAGGGTTCTCCTGTGTTCGATCGTCAAGATGGCTGTGAATATGTTTTTATCTGGAGGACCTCTGAGGCCTGCCCCATCAAAAAAAGTCAAGGTAAGGTCGTTGTATGTGTGTGTGCGCGTTCATGCACCTGTTTCCAGACATAAGTGTTACCAGACTAGCTGAAAGATGAGCACCTCCAGGAGAAATAGAAATGCTTCTGTTTGTATAGAATAACAAACTCTTGCAAAGAAACGGCTGACTCATTGACCATCCCAGGTGGTTCAGCTGCCCACTGTACCTATACAAGGATCTGTTGAATGCAGAGGACAGATTTCATTTAAAAAATACATTGACCAAATGAAGTGGTTTTCCATTCCTCTCAGGTGATGAGTGCCGAGTACGGGACCTGCGAAGTGGCTATGAGTTTAACCTGAGCTCTTTGAAGGGGAGAGATTATCCCGTGAGGAGCGGAAAGTATATTTACCATCTCTCAGTTTGTGGGGGGCTCCAGCGTGGTGTCTGTACCAACAAGGAAACCGGAAGTGATCTTGTCTCTTCCTGCCAAGTGGAGGGCAGCACTCACAAAATAGCAGGTATGATGAGTGGAAAAGAAGTCAAAGAAAAGGAAAATTATGCTCACCGATCTTGTAAAAGTTTAGCGATGTAACACAAATGCGATATGAAAAGGTCTGTTTTATGTGACATGATTAGTCCTCACGTTGTGAGAGTGGACGCGGAATTAGAATGAGCATGGGGGAGTAAAGCTGGATGCCCTTCCTGACATCCTGCGGTGGATTTGAACCTGATGCCTTTAATTTATCAGTTCCCTGGGGGCATGGTCCCTACCCACTAAGCTACTGTGGCCACCCACTCACAGGCTATATATTTATGTCCAAATATGGGTCAATTTCAGGGCTTATCATAAAACCTAAAAATAGAACCTTGATGGGTTAGTGTCAATATTCAAAATCAGTTGTTTATTCTTTTTTTTGGTGTGTGTGTGTGTGTGTGTGTGTCTGTCTGTCTGTCTGTCCGTCCGTCCGTCCGTCCATCCATCCAGGTATGGCATCCCAGACTCTAAGTTTTGTGGGTGACCAACTCATTCTGAACTACACCAATGGAGAGACCTGTCATGATATCTACAAGAGATCCACTGAAATCTACTTCATCTGCCAACCCGATATGCACCCTGTGAGGGTCACACACAGATAAATACATTTGTATAATGAGAGAGAAAGCATTTGTACATTTTCATACAATACTGTTGAGATACAAAAATAATTGCAGTATTTGATTTGATTTCAGTGTATGAACTTTTGACTTCATATCATTTACCACCTCTAGGGGTCTCCAGAGTTTATTAAGGAAACACCAGATTGTACCTATTTGTTCAGTTGGCGCACTGCCCTAGCCTGTGTCTCTGTCAAAACCTCCAGCTGCTCTTACAAGTGAGACATACTCATTCCTCTACCTATATGTATTTTTTGTAAATTCTCCTCTTCTTTCACTCAACTGCTCTCTCCTTTTTCCAACTCATACGTATTTTCTCATCTTCCTTTTGCCCTTCACTTCCTTAAACTACATATTTACTTTCTAACTATGATATCAACAAATCCACTACAAATTACAATTTATTTATCAAATTATTGTTATGAATAACTGTTAAAAAATGATATCCTTATTAATTAACATGACACTGACACTGCAAAGACGTATATCCTATAATAGTAAAGAAAAGGTTAGTAACCGCATAGGTTATCAGTTTCAGAATCTGGATAGATCATAAAACGGTCTGATAAACCGCAAGAAATGCATCATATTGAACCATCTTTCTTTATTCTCTTTTTGTCTCTTCTGTATCCGTCCTTTGTCGGTAGTGATGGCCACGGGCTCTCTTATGATCTTTCCTCCCTGGCCATGGAAAATAGGAACTGGGTGGTAGTGTTCTCTACTGATGATAGTGAGAAACGCTTTTACATAAACATCTGCAAGTCACTGGTGCCGCAGGGAGGTGAGTGTGCGCGGATGTGTGTGTTTTAAAGAAATTTAATGGGACATTCTTGTTGGTCGGAAATCAGAAATGCAACCAGCCTTTTGGTGGGTCTAAATATACAAATCTCTCCAGTCCCCATCTTGTGGGGTTGGACATGAGCTTAGATTTCTATGTAATTTGAGAGTGGTTTTTACATGTCATGATTAGTCCCCACATATTGAGGCGGAGACATACCTGAGGGCTTAAGGGTGGGATTCTTTTTCGATACCCTATGGTGGGCTCAAAATCCTTAACATTTGGCTTGTCAGTTCCTGAAGCACACAGTCTACCACTGAGCTAAAGCCCACTGAGGCACATTTCTTATAATGGAATATACATATAAAATTGACTTGACCTAACTTCAGCCTCTAACTTACGTATCTTTATAATAATGAATAGAAGGTTCGGTTTACGTGTCACTATTAGTCCCACGGTGGACACAGACTTAGATGGACCATGGGGGATTAAGAATGGATGCCCTTCCTGATGGCGCACAGTGGATCCAAACCCCCTGGCTCTGGCTAGTCAGTTCCTAAGGCACACACAGTCTACCCAGTTTGCTACCACGGCCCCTGACATATAATATATATATATAATATGCCATATAATATGCCATAAGGGGCGGCATGGCTCAGTGGGTAGAGTGGTCGCTTGGCGATCAGAAGGTTGCGGGTTCGATCCCCGGTCCTCGAGAGAAGCGTGTCGAGGTGTCCTTGAGCAAGACACTGTTCCCCTAACTGCTCTGCCCTGTGATAGACTGGCAACCTATACAGGGTGTACCCTGCCTCTCGCCCAATGAGAACGGAGAAAGGCTCCAGTTCCCCCGCGACCCGATTTCGGATAAGCGGTTGACAATGGATGGATGGATAATATGCCATAATTCATTACACCACATCTCATTAGGGTGAGACACTGAGTTTTACTGGAGCTGTTGAATATTCAAATCAAATAGCAAATAATGTAGCTCCTCTGCTCCTGTGATAGGTTCATGGAAGTGTCCATCAAGTGCAGCATCCTGTCTAAAGGATGGAGACGTTTATGAAAGTTTAGGAGAGGCAGAGTCTGCGCCAAGCTGGGATAGGAATGTATTGAAGTTGGAATACACCAATGGACAGCTCTGTCCTGACAACATCAGGAAGAAAAGTACCATTATTCGCTTCCTGTGTGACAAAGACAAAGTGGTGAGTGATACACCCATATACATAAATTCAGATACATTAGCCTATAGTATTGCCATAAGTACATTTAGATATACATAATCGCGTGTTGTTGAATAAGCATAATTCAATGGTGTTTTCCTGACTTTCCAGGACACACGACCCACCCTGATCTCTGCTATAGAAAATTGTGTTTACACCTTCCTCTGGTCCACTGCTGCTGCCTGCCCTCTCAACAGCAGCCTACATGATGACTGCAGGGTAACAAACCCTGCTACAGGTTGGTGTCAATCACACACACACACACACACATACACACACACACACACACACACACACACACACACACACATGTATGGACATATACACACATTTGTTTCTCTGGACTCCAAGGGATCCCATCACTTCATCCACTATATTCATTCCCTCGCCCTTAACCTTAATCCTTACCCTAACCTTAACCTACTCTTAATCCCAATTTTATCCCTATATCCGAGTCCTGATTTTGAAATAGACTCCTTTCATCATGTGAAACCATTAAATGTCTCCACAGGATAGGTATTTTTTTAATCCTAATGGGGACCAAATATACCCATTATGAGAGAAACACACACACACAGTCTATTCTGGCTATTGCTAATTTGCAAAAAGCTTTTTCTCATTTTAATACCAGTCTGTTATGATGCCGTTACCACTAGAAGAGACAGGAAAATATCAAATTTTAATTCTATTTATTTTTTGATTATTTAGTTTTTACAAATCAAAATATTATGATGTGGATTTAAAAGATAAAACAATAAAATAAAAATAAAAATCTACGTATCTTGGATGGGAATGTACACATTAGGGATCGAATTTGTACCATATTAGTCATTTAATTTTTCCTTGAAGCTCCAGCACTATGTTTGCATCTCATTTATTTTAAATGTGTCATACTTTCCCAGGACATCTGTTTGACCTGAACCCCCTGGAAGTGAATGAAGGCTACACTCTCTATGACCATGACAACTACCAGAAAATATTCCGCCTCAATGTGTGTGGAGAGATTGCCAATGTTGGATGTAGTCCTGGAACCGGTAATGATGATGTGTCTGTCTCTTAGTTAGGTGTCCTTCAGCGCAGGGTCAATCACCTTTAAACATACATCAACATTTTCAGCAGACAAGCGATCTCAATTTGGTTTGATTGATAAGCAAAGCAAGCATTACTTTATCCTAAGTATGATATTAGGAAAGATATTTTAGTTTTAAAATCTCTAAGAATAGTGGAGATGTGATTTAGCACTAGTTAAATTCCTAACTACTGAAATCTACATCGTGTTGACAACATTTGTTTTAGGCCTGGATAAACGGTGTCATAATCTAGATGAGTTAATAAAGTGTACAGGACTTCAGTGACTTCAAGGAGTGTTAATCCTGACACGACAACATGCAGAAGTCTCTGTTCTTGAATATAAAAGTTAAGGTCAGCATTATTTTTATAAGCATTACAAGCTAAGTGGCAAGTAAACGTTGAATCAAGTTGATGGTGTTTTTGGGGCCACATTCTTCCATTTTGGATGTCTTTCAGGCAAATATAGAAAAACCTCTAAGGCACAAAATAGTATAAGCTGCTAAGCAATCTGAATTTTTGGATTGAAGCAAATCTATATTGTGTGGGAAGCATTGCACTGGAAGGATATGTTGTGTGTATGAATAATGGGCCTACGAGGATGCACGTAAAAAGAAATAAAGATGGGACCTCAAATTGAGCCTTCATTGAACCCACAGATTTTACTGAGAATGATGACGAGTGTACGGTTTAAAGATTTAAATTTTACTCTTTGGCATTTGTTCAATAGATGATAATGCTGTTTAGTTTGGATCAAGCAATTCAAAAGGTTTTGCTGATTATCTTTATGCATGCTCAATAATCCAGGCAAGGACATCACAAAGTTGAATCCGTTCATCTGATATAGCATTTGTTCAAAGAAAAAATTCTTGTTGGAGCCATGGTAGCTCATCAGTAGCGTGCATGCCTCTAAGTCAGGCATTGCACATTCGATCCCTCCATGGATCGTCAGGAAAGGGCATCCGGGCTTAATCTCCCATGCTTGGTAAATGTGAGGCATACATTGTGAAGCACTTTGAGAGGTTGCTAGACTAGAAAAACATTATATGTAAATGAGTCCATTAATCATTTACCATTTTCTTTGAATGAAATGTTGCATCCAGATGAACTGATTCAACTTTTTGTTGTTGACTGTCAAAGAAGTCAGGAATTAATTAATAACTAAAATAGTAAGTAATTATGTTTTAGGCCAAATTGATTGAGTCGTGCATAAGCATTGTCCTGTGGGTTGTTTGTGAGGATTTACTTATGAATGCTCATGCAAGGTTTTGAAAAGCTTCAGTGGTTATCAAAAGCCTTGCTGAAAACCACTTATTTCCTTTATTCCTTCCAGAATATCATGTATTTACCGAAAAGCATTGCGAATGGCACAAGCTGCGCTTCATTCTAAGACCTAATGGGATTTATTTACAGTTGAAAATTATGACGGTTTCATAAAATACATTTTCCCAGAAACTTTGTCAGGGGTTGCTACTGGTTCCTGGTTATAGATTAGTCCCTGTTGAGAGAGCCGTAGTGTTTGGATACGGATGACTGATGTAACTGCCATTATGTGCGTCATTGCCAGTTTGTCATCTATAATTCTTGAATGAAAGAAAGAAAGAAAGGGGTTGTTGTCTTAAGTTCATCGTGTTGAAATGAACATACTACCATGTGTTCCATTTGATATCAGCTTTTGTTACAATGAGCATTTGAGTAAAGTCTTCAAGGCTCTTTTCAAACCAAGCAAATAAAAGAGCAAAGTGCTTTCTGCATGTTTTACAAGGGGGGACAAACATTTTAAGATGACATAAATATCAAAAAAAGTACTTTATCAGGAACTTTGCCTTAATTATCCACTGTTACAGTTATTACTATTTACTGTTCATACTAAACATAGCAATATTACAGATTTATCATGAATGGGTAGTTTTCATGAAAGTATGTCATTATTTATTGCATTGTAAGTGTTTGCATTCACATTGGTGTGCACATATTTGCCTGCTTGTCTGCTGTTGTACTGATATATTTGTGTTATTTCAAACAAATGTATGTGCCTCTGTGTGTCCCAAGGTGTTTGTATCAAGGACAGTGGGAGTACAGTGAGTGCTGGTCAGGTCAGCAGAAAGTTATCCTACCTCGACCAGGTGCTGGAGCTGACCTACGAGGGAGGAGATCCCTGTGACGCCAACCCTGCCCTAAAACACAAGAGTGTCATCAGCTTCATCTGCAGGTATACTCTCCTCTCCTGTCGTTTTGTTTTGTATTGTAGGAAACATCTATCCATCTATTGTCAACCGTTTATCCGAAATCGGGTCACGAGGGAACTGGGGCCTATCTCAGTTCTCATTGGGCGAAAGGCGGGGTACACCCTGTATAGGTCGCCAATCTATCACAGGGCAGAGCAGTTAGGGGAAAAATGTCTTGCACAAGGACACTTCAACACGCTTCTCTGCAGGTGTGGGGATCGAATCTGCAACCTTCTGATTGCCAGATAACCGCTCTACCCACTGAGCCATGCCGCCCCCATTGTAGGAAACATGCATTAATTAGTTAAACCAAATCACTGCCACGATCTAGCTTGAAGATTAGAAGAATGTAAGGGTTGAGATGCAGGCTGAGAATTGATTTTATGTAGAGTATTAAATATCTTACATTGTTTTGTGTCTTGGACGCAATTTGAGAGGGTAGTTAAAATGTGTTGGGATCAGATGTGATGTTGCATGTTGTAGACTAGTAAAGTGCTATACAAGAACAAGTTAATTTACCATTTGTAGAATTAGGTTTAATTGACACCAATTGCTGAAAATGTGAAGTCTTTACTATGACTTTGATAGATTAGACATATTTTAGGCTTAATTTCAATTTTTGACAGCTTTCTGAAGGAGACTCCCAGCGTCCAAATCAAAGCATATAAGAATTGAGGAACAGTAGTATTGTTACGAGATACTTATCTTTCTCCATTTCTTTTTTTCTTTTTTCTTCAGCCTGTTTGCTTGTTTGAAAATGTATTTTGACAAGTTCAAGTTTAAAACAAGACCAAAAAAACCCGTCAAGTTTATTTGAAGAAGTGTAAAATCTGGGATGAGGTTTTAGCTGGATAGCAGTGATATGTATTGATATGGTATGCATTGATTTCCAGATTCAGCTAGAATTCCCTCATTTCAGCTATAATTTTACTGATCACCCTGTGGTTGTCTTTCTGTGCCGTAGGTCTCACAGCTCAAGCTCAACAACCAGTGAACCAGTCTTGGTGGACTCGGATGTTAACACCTGCACACACTTCTTCTCCCTCCACACATCGCTTGTCTGCGAACAACCTGTAAGTGTGTGAGTGTGTGTGTGTTGTTCGGGATGATATCAGTGTTTGTTTATTCAATTCAGTTTGGGTTTTCATTATTCAAGTATTTCAACACCTTTTACAAGAAAATATTGTTACATCCAACCCATTAAAAAGTGATTCAATATGAATAGGCTACTAGGACACATGCTGTAATTTGTGTAGCTTCTATTCTAACTTCAGTCTATGTTTGCATGTGCAGAGTTTCTCCAGGAACATGGTTAGTGGAGGAGCTGAGTGCATTGCTGTAAGCAGTGACATGGCATGTAGTATAGTCCTAGCAAATCTGATTATTAAGAATATATTGTCTAATTAGCCACATAACCAAGGCCGGTGGAATTTGTTAACTCTGCAGCACAATACACCCATGGACAACAGGAAACACTCCACATATTATCAGAAATAATAGTCACAAAAGATCAGAAACAAAGATATCATGCACAACAATTAAGCAAATGGGAGTATGCATGCCAGTAGTATGTGAGGAGGGGACTATAGGGAAGAATTCAGGGTTCTGATAGCTGCGGGAAAACACTGTTTGTGAAACATTCAGTCTTCGTGGATAGTGATCCGTAGTGCTTCCCTCAGGGAAGAAGCTAGAAGAGGTGATGAGCAGGTTGTAATGGGTCGGAGATGATCTTTGCTCATTTAACAGTCCAGTAAGTATGTAGAGATTTAACAGAGGGGAGTGGGTTGCCTATGATTTTGAATGCCATGTTGGCGATCTGCTGCAGTTATATTTATGTTTGACTGTTCATGCCACCGTATCATATTGGAATAGAAGATTTCACAAGAGGGACTTGATAATGGTTGAGTACAACAGAGCAAGTTAATGTTTTATTCGGTATTTTTTAAGCTGTTCTAAGAAAGTAAAGTCATCGAGCTTTTACAATTATTTTTTTCAGTGTTAATTTTTCACTTCAGGTTATTGCTGATGTATTTTCCAAGGAATTTAAAAGAGTCAGTGGTAGTGAAGGGGTCTCCATTCATTTGTGTTGCTTTTTGGGGATTTGGCATGTATGGGAAATCAAGAATGAGTTCTTGGGTTTGGGGTGTAGGTGTGAGCAGAAGGTCATTGTTTGCGCATCAAGTAACGGTTTGGTCTACTTCAGTCTGGTACACAGCAACACATCTCTGTCTTCTCACTCTTCTCTTTTAGGTGAAGTGCTCCATCCTTAATGGCTCTTTCCTTATCGACCTGACACCTCTAATTCACGTCACTGGCTACTACACTGCAACAGGTTGGAAGGCCAAAGGCTGAAATCCCTGTGCTCTTCTTTTATTCTTTAGTTCTCTTCCCACCTATCTATTATGTGGTTTTACACCTAAAAACACCCCAAAAACAACTAAGAATTACAAGAAATGCATTTATAGAGTACTGATTTAATTTGAAAGGTTGTGGTACTGGCAATAAATACCTCATTGACATGCTTTCCTTTATATGGATGCATGCATGAGCCGTGTTCATTTTCTTGAGGGGGTGAATTAGTCTATTCTCAATGTGGTGATACAATGTATTCAATACCAAGATTATGGGATGTCCAGCAAGAAGGTGCTGCAGATGGTAACTTCAGGTTTTGCTCTTTCTTGTGCTTTTACTGTTTTTGTTCATTTGATTCAGCACCCACTCAATAATCACATATAGCAGGGAAGAACTTTTAATCCCTCTACTGTCCACTGGACAAACTGAACAGAGTTTTTTTTTAACCAACTTTAACTGAACGTTTTAAGGAAAGTCTTGCTGAGCTTTTGGATTCGTTGATCCCTCATCATCCTCCAGCTCTGCCTCTATCCTAGAGGGTGGGTTAGTCAGGTTCAGAAGTTCCATAAAGTACTCTTTCCACCGCTCAATTTCCTCAGTTTAGCTCAACAGTGTCCCATCCTTACTTCATTCAGTTTGAATGGTTCCCTGTTTCCCCCTCCTGAGGTGCTGGATGGTTTTCCAGAAGCACTTTGGTGCCGACTTAAAGTTCTTCTCCATGGCTTCTCTGAACTCCTCCCACACCCTCTGTTTTACCTCCATCACAGCTGAGGCTGCCATCCTTCAGGTCTGTTTGTACGTTGCAACTGTCTTTGGACTGTCCAAGGATAACTTATCCCGGAAGGCCTCCTTCCTCATTCAGACGGCTTCCTGACCGCTGGTGTCAACCAGGGTGTTGGAGGATTACTGACCCTTGAGGCACAGATGACCTTGAGACCATAGGTCACAGCTGCAGCTTCAGCAAAGGAAGCTTTAAACATAGCCCAATCTGGTTCCAACCTCCACAGGGATACCAGAAAGCTCTGCTGGAGGTGGAAGTTGAAGGTCTCCCGGAAAGAGGCCTCCTCCAGGTGTTCCCCGTTCCCTCTCCACCTGATCCAACTTACCACTAGATGATGATCTGTTGACAGCTCCACTCCTCACATCACCCGAGTGTCCGAGACATGCAGCCTTAAATCAGATGATACGATAACAAAATCGATCATTGACTTTTGGCCTAGGATGCTGTGGTACCATGTACACTTATGAGCATCTTTATGTTCTAACATGGTGTTCATTATGGACAATATATGACCAGCACAAAAGTCAGACAGTAAAGTACTGCTTGGGTTCAGATTGGCGAGGCCATTCCTTCCAATCACAACCCTCCAAGTGTCTCCATCATTGCCCACATGTGCAATGAATAACTGAGTCCCCTACAGGAGTTAGGTGTATGATCTAAGATGTCCAAGAAGACCGAAAACTGTTCAGTGTGTAGACACAGACAACAGTCAGAGCCCCCCCCATAACCCTAAGGGATAGGGAGGGGGGCCCTGCTCGTCCACATGTGTAACCTCCAATATAGCACTCGGCTGGGACTTGTGAGTATCCCCCACACTCACCCATTCATCTCCAAATTCAGGAAATTGGCAGGCAACATCACTGTGGACCCATCCAGACGCTGGTCAGAGCTTGTTTCATCTCCTCCCCTCTGATAGGCACCACAGAACACTTCACACCAAAACAAACCGATAAAAAAACACTCGTTTTTTTGGCTGTCATTCAAATAAATGTTTAACATTGTCAAATAAATCCAACCATTTTGTATAAACTGTACTTTTTACATTTACTGGTAGACTGTCATGTCTATCTACCCAGGCATATATAAGTAACCTGTTGATATCCATCTCAGTATCTCTGAAAATTCTCTGCACCATTACAATTTCA
>OMLC01001277.1:0-12828 GCA_900302585.1 Regalecus glesne
AAAACCCTCCCTCTCACCTTCTCAATTACTCACTGAATCCCACTTTGATAGTTGAGCAAGTCCATCCAGACAGCCAGTCAAGAATCCAATTAGCTTGCACCTCTCAATCATAAAATCTTCAGTCAGGTTGAAACAAACTTGGACAGACATGCTTTTACCGCCTCACTGCCTAATTAAGTGACAATAATTTATTGCACTCCAAATGGGCAAGGGCTTTTGTGCTCTCCAATAATTGGAATAAAAAGAATACTATATAAGGGAGAGACGGGAGAGGCGAGTAACCAAGCGACAAGAAGCGATAAGGGCATAAATTAAGAGGTAGCAGGTGCAGGCACAACGTTAGCTCGGTGTTTCAGCCATTCCTGCTTATTTCTCCCTCGACTAAATCCAAAGCAAGAGCCGGACCCCTTTTTCTCCTCCTGAGCGAGTGTCGCTTGGGCCATGTGAAATTCAGGTCATCCAAGGACTAAGGGCGTGTTTCATCTATGGTTTTAAAATCCAGGGGAGTGTTGCTTGTATCAGCAGCACATAAGCTTCTTCGTTTTTATGGGGAAACTATCAGAGAAAGGTCTCTGACCCAGCAAGGTGGAGGAACAAACAAGACTCTACATCTGTTTTGTGTATGTGTGTGTGTGTGCACGTCCGTGCATGCATGAGAGTGTGTACGTGAAGGAAAAGGTGGCTCTGTGAGAGGGTAGAGAGGAAGAAGACTGTGAGCAGCCATGTGTGGTAGTAAAAGTGAAGGATGAGGGTGGTGTTCATAATAGAGGAGTGGGGCTGGATTTTGCCTCCGAGCTTGAAGCCACTGTAACTGGCAGATTAGCTCTAGTACAGGGGCTGAAAGAACTTGTCCGGCTCCATCCAGTTCAAGTCAATTTAGTTTGTTGGCCCAATATCATAAATTTCCAAACTGCCTCGGTGGACTTTACAGTAACATAACATCCTGTCCTTAGACTCTCACATTGGATAAGGAACAACTCCCTAAAACATATTTAACAGGAAGAAAAATAGGAAGAAACCTCTAAGAGAGCAACTAAGGAGGGATATCCCTCCCAAATCCAGCACTTCTTTACATTGATTTCCACAAATTCATTTGAAAGTTTTATGAATAATGTGAATTAAATATGTGGCAAATGACCACCACAGCATAATACATTGCAAAACATGGAACTCTCCTCACCCTCAATGGCTGCCATCGTGACTATGTAGTGGAAGGAGAGAGACCCTCAAACCTCTATCCAAAATTATGGCCGTGGACAGCAGTTGTCCATGAAATGAGTTTTTGTTTTCTAGGATAGTGACAAACCGAGTTAATCAACAGAGCCTGAAAGCCTCTCTCCTACACATCCCCTCCTGCAATTCCTAAGCTATCTAAAATGTTTCTCACTGCTCTGACTACTATCTCTACTCTCTGATTTACCTTCCGTCTCAGCGCCACAGTTAATCACCGTGTCCGGAAATGCTAAGAACTTAATGTTGTCCTTACAAAAGGAACATTCATCATGCTTCCTACCTGATTTGTTCCTCTTTGCTTCTTGAATCTTTTCTTTCCTCGCTGCTTCCTCGTGGCTTAGCCCTCTCTTGGACCCGATCCTCATGACTTCCATCTCTTCCTTTCTCCTTGGACAGTCTGCTTGCTATGTCTCGTGACTACTCCCCTATACACCGACCACACTGGGGTTCTTTTCCAGTTTCTCCTGATGGATGTCTCACATTCATGTCAACACAAAAGTGAGTTGTGTCCAAATTTCCAACAATGTCTGGACAGAATGGGCCTGGGGACAAAATGCTGGATGACGGATATGCTCCAAGGATAATTTGTCATGCAGGAATTCTGCTTCAAAATGGAACATGAGAACTATTATTTAACACCTTCCTCCATCCTTCATCCTGAACCTTCTATGACCGTCAGCAGCTCTTACAGTCTTTAAAGGCATCTGCATCATCCATATACATCCATATATATGGCACACAGGACCACATCAGGACAAAGGACACCGAGGGATGACAGACACATCATACCAAATACCCAAAAGTTAAAACTAAAGAATGACATAGATGATGTACACAATAATGCATACATTATATATATACAGTAGACAATAACACAACAGTGTAAGGTGCATATGGGAACATCAGCTGTTAAGCTACCTGACTGACTGCCTGTGGAAAGAAACCATTACCGAGACTGACTGGCAGTGTGTGATCTGAAGCCCCAGTAATGATTTTCGGGATTAAATGAGTGAGAATAGAACATGAGCAGGGTGGCTGGTGTCCTAAGTGATGCTTTGGGCTTTCCTTTTGTAGCATGTGGTATAAATATTATGAAGCTGTTGTAGTTCCATGCCAATTATTTCTGCTGCTGTCTTTACAGTCCGTCGAGGCAGTCTGCAGTCCTGAGCAGTCAGGTTGCCAAACCACACAGTCATACGGCCTGTCAAGACACTCTCCAGGATTATTCCTCCTGGCCATCACACGGTCACAGTCATTTCGGTGCTGAAGACAAACCACAGCTCCACCAGGGTCTCTGCACACTTGGAAATGTTCTATTGTTGCTATATGCTAAGATACCCTTGGATGCTAGCCAGGAGCAGTAATCTAGTCAATGCTGTTGGAGCAGAGCGTTAACCAAGTCTCCTCGCTCCACATCAGTGACTATTTCAATATTTCTTTTGGACGTTTGCTACCCGAGCATTGCAGGCTGGTTTTGAACCCCAAACCTTTGCCATAGCTCAAAGGAGCACTGAACACAGAGCCATTACACCTTCCTTCGTGCCCCATGACCAGTGAGGTTTTCAGTGTTTCTGCTGGATGTTGGTTTTCAAAACTTAAACTAAAAGATGCTGGTTTCAAACCCAAGACTTTGGCAACATCACCAAGGAGCGCGAGCCACTGAATTACCAAGTCTTCTGACATCTTCCATCAGCACAGGACTTTTCAACATTAAAAAAAAAAGTCATGAATCTACCGAGTATGACTCATCCTTATTCTCCTGGATGATATTTCCAGAATCAGACACTTCAATTGGGAGTTGACCTCATAAATTCAGGATCTCCATGTACTGGCCTAGCCCATTAAGTCATAAGGTCACACAGACGTCTCAAGAACAACTAGGAGACCTTCTCAAATCGCCTGGCTGCACTTTGTTAAAACATGGAGCTACGGTAGGTAAAAACCTCCCTCAAGAGTTTGGTTTTTAGCACAGTGAGTGTCAAGCCCACCTTGACAGCTTGCTCTCTGACTGGTTTTCTCATGGACACTCATGCTCCAAAACAGACATAGGTTTGGTGAAGTAACCTCTCACCTTTTGATAGCCAAAACAAGTTTTGCAGAATAGCTTTGAATGTTTTCAGCATCCATCATAAGGATCTGCATCTGAAACAGTGACACTAAGATTCATTACTCATATCATTCATCCTGTTCATCAGGCGTGTTTCACTATTATTCTACATGCCTTGTTGCATTGTCCCATTAGCTGCTGCACAAAACCGAATGAATAAACGAGCATAGGTGTAAACACAGATGGGGGCCTGTGATAGCTCTGCAGTAGAGCACTTCACTTTGGGGAATGACAAGCCAGACGTCATGGGTTTGATCCCGCTGCAGGACGTGAGGAAGGGCATCCGACCATAATCTCCCACACTCCATCTAATGTCTGGATCCACCCCCACGACGCGAGAACTGACCGTGACATGTAAAAACAGACACATACGTAAACACACAAGATTTATCAAGAGTTACTTTTTCTCCAATAAGTGGTTCAAGTCAGTTTTGGGCTTCCCTGCAACACTGAATAGAATAACCAAGAATGAATGGCGGCCATATTGGAGGCTGTTTTAAATGTATACTCTGAGGCAGTACGTATAACAGACATAGTAAGAGCAATAGAGAGAGAGAGAGAGAGAGAGAGAGAGAGAGAGAGAGAGAGAACATTTGTTCTTGCCTGAATGCGTTTACACAGAGGAGACCGGATATGACAGGCCTGTCTGCTATCTCCCTGGAATAATTGCTTATGGATTACCCGAGGCAAGTCCCACTGGAGATATTTAGAGAAGACACTCGCAGGTGACTCCTCTATCACGCTCATATCCAGTCTAAACAGGAGTTTGAATTCACTCAGCTAGGTGAATGTGTTTGCTGATTCAGGGGATATGTTGTCTGCTTCATCTTCCCGAGTCACACGGATGCAATTCAAAAGCCATCGCAGCTGTTTTGCATGGAGAGACGATGCAGACTCGTGTACATAGACATTTAGAATCCACACACACATGCACCAATACCTTCCAAAATGCATCATCTGTTGGTCGTAAGAGTACACAGCCTCTTTGAGGACCCCAGTGCTTTGGGCATGAATTCTGCTAGCAGGGGATTGTGAGGGGACATTGGGCCGAGAAGAAGACAATGTCTCACCAAGCCTCTGATATTTTAGGTCTTCAATAGGAAGAGAGACCAGACTGAGATGGTTTGGAGCCTTGCGGCATGGAGGCCATTCCTCTGTAAAATAATCTCTCTCTGTCAGAGAGTACAGCCTTTGTAATGGAACATCGACTAACCTGACAGTGAAATATGTCCTTCATTGAGACAAAAGGTAATTATTGAGAAGACCAAAACAAATGCCCCACTTCCCTCTAGCTGACACAGGGAAATGAATTAACAGTCTCGCATCACAAGTGAGGTTCCTTAGTTCACGCCATCAGCTACCCTCCCAATTTACTCGCGTATCCTTCCGAGGATGCACACTGGCACCAGGAAACACTCTGTCACATTCTCACAGCTCTGGCTAATGTCACCGGTGAGACATTTTCATGCATTTGTGTGATCTAGCATGCTGCTGTGGCACGGTCCCTTTTAACGCAAGGTCAGGTGGCGGCATTATTCAGCTAAATGCATGCAAGGTAAGAACTTGTCTCCGGTTATCAAAGATGTACTTAGTGGAAGGAATGAGAAAAATCACTGATATGAATTAAGCAGACACGTCGCGCGGCATATTGATGGATGACAGGCTTAGGGCAGGGGAAGACTCTCCGTGTGCTGGAAATTGGATGGAGTCTCTTAACTCGGTGAAATCGTCTGAAAGATAAGGTGATTCTCAATTACATACTTCAGCACACACATTATGCTTTGACCAATGAGCTGAGAAGAACTTCGAGCAGTGAAAGGGAGTCAGAAACATGAACACCATTTCCCTTTTAGGCCCTTTTGAAAATTATGGTACTTCTCTAATGTTTCACTGTTCCTACTATGCTGGATTTGATAGCGAAGTTTAGCGAGAGACAAAAAAGACTTTTGTTCTCATATAACTTTAAAGTTTGAGCTTTTCACACAAGGCCATCTACATTGGATAGGTTGGTCATGAAGGACATCTATGTATGTTTAGAGCCGATAATTCCCGAGCCCATTAGCTCTTTACCAGCAACATGGGACTTTACATTTAAAGAAGTCAAGACTCACAATACATCAACACGGACAGTACCACTGGTAGTTAGCCAATGACCAGCTCCATTTGAGCAATTTGCAGACAAACGCATTGCTCAAGGACAAATGGACTGTAAGGGGTCGAGTGAAGACAGTGACCCCCAATTGTTTGAAAATACCTTTCGGACTGTTCCAGGCAATCCAGAGCTTTTAACCAGTCTATATGGTCAACAGCCTACATGAAGGGAGCCTTTATGACAACATGATATAGATCGAGAAGGTGAAGCTCTGCATGTGCAGTTCATTCAGTAGGCCAGCAGAGGGTAATGCAGACACTGTAATGGAGCCCTCTCAGACTGCGGCTATGGGCAGGGGGGCTGGAAGCCATTCACTAAATCTATGCAACTCTTAAAAAGAAGCCAAAGCTCTGCCTGTGTCTCTCTGTGTGTGTGTGACTAAGTGTCCCACTGTGTTCCTTTATGTGCGTGTGTGTGTAATACAGCTAAGCTTCAACACAACCGCTTCCAACACATTCTGAGCTGGAAGCTGCTGTGTGACATTCAGAGACAATGGATACGCAAGACAATGCAAACAAGATGTCTGGGATCATTTCCCTGTCCCTGTGTGCAACAGCTTGCAAAAAAAGCCTTTGCCTCCTCCACCCACCATTCATAGCGCCAATATAAGACTTCGCCCAAGGTATGGATTTATTTAACCACATGTAATGTTCTCTCTCCGTCTTTCCACTCAAGGCATTACACATTTTAAAAATACCCCCGCATCTGAACTCAGAAGCCAGACATACATTAAAAGTAGAGATCTGAGAGCATTTGGAGGCTTTTGCAAAGCTGAACAGAAGCAGTTACTCCTGGGCAATCTGAATCTGAGCGCAATTTGAAGCTAACTGCACTTTGCAGTGTGGTGTAAACATCCTGAGGGTATTGTTTGAGTCAAACATCCATTTGGCTCAGTAATTTTATGGGTCAACAGCACACTAGAGTGTGAAAAGCCTGTGTCAACACCTTGAACAATAATGATTCTCTGTACTTACATCCGTGTGAACTTTCAAAAAACTGTATCTGTGTTTGTATGCATCTATAGTATGTAGGTAACTTGTTTGTATGTGTATGTCTATGAGAAAGAGTCTTGAGTTTATGTGTGTATTCATGTTCATTCAAGGACAAGTGATCCACGAATGTCTTTAGACTTTGCTATGTGGCACTAAGGCTGTGCTGTCATCGTGAACTGGTGTTCCAGATGTAGGAGTCGGTGTATTTGGAGGCTAACTAGTATAGTGAATGTTACTTAGTATGGTGATGGCACAATTTCAGGGAGTATTTGCAGCTCAAATCAGTTGGGACAGTGGTACAAACTCAGGCTAACAAGGCTGCTGACTGGATTGACTCCACAGAGAAGAAACAATAATACAGTTGACTGATGAGTTGCAATAATTTGCATTCTCCTATGACTGCATCTGGTGTTCCACTCACCAGGACCCATGAGACCGAAACCGCTGCAGTGGAGCTTCTCAGAGGCCAACTATCACAAGGAAGCCTTTGCCACTATCTATTTCTGCTGCATTATCATTTGTCATTTTGATATTCTTTTTAACGACATTTTGTGCTATTTCATGGGCCTCTTTAGGTTTATTGCCCTAGCAAACCCCCCCCTATCTAATTCTACTTCTTTCATCATTTCTTTCATTATTCAATACTAAAACTAACATAAAAGGAGTGCTCTACACTAACTAACATTGAATTCTTGAGGTCCTGCTAGGAGGGCTAAACCTGAGGAAGTGATCTGCACTCGAGACACATTTAAATGAAGAGTCGGCATATTCTGAGGCAGAGGAAGTGCCCATGTACGCTACACTGTATATAGTAATGGAATTATTGGCCGAACAGATTGAAGCATGGAGCATATAGTTTTAAGCACTGTGGAAGTGCATTTCAAGGTAGATATTTGGTGGGCGTTTTAGGGAGAGGAGGGAATAGCCATTTGCATAATATCGGGAGTATTTGCAGGAGAAGAAGAGAGAGGGAAGAAGAATAAAAAAAGCCACTTTAAAGTTTAGCTTCAACAGCACTTTGAGAGTATCTATTTCTGTATCAGGATGAATTTCAGAGTGAAGCAGGATGGACATGTGGCACAATGTTGGGAGCGATTTGATTTGGATGTGGGAGACTGGGCGTGCTGCAAGTAATGGATCCTAGCTATGTGCTAAAAAAAGTTAAAGATTGATCAATGGCTGGACGTCATATTAGCGGATGAGATTGGTTGGTTCAAGCCTATATAAAACATGTCATATTTTCTTTTACAGGAAAGCAATAAAATAAATTCCCGTATCATTCCCACAAGGGGAAATTTGATAATCTCTGCATTTTAACTCATCTTATTGTATAGGAGCAGTGAGCAGCTACCATGTGGTGGTCAGGGAGCAGTTAGGGGTTCAGTGTCTTGCTCAAGGACACCTCAAAATCCTTTCTGCAGGACTGGGGATTGAATTGGAAACCTTCTGATTACCAGATGAACGCTCTACCAAATTAGCTACGGTAAATAACTGCACAATATGACCGGGGATGTGATAAAAAAGGGTTTAAAAGGGATTTTCATTGCATTTTGACTTTAAAAAGGGATGTTAGGGCAGGGGTCTCAGACTACCATCCTGTGAGTCAGTTTTGTGCGGCCTGTGATATGCTTTAGATTTTATTAATAAATCTGGCCCACAGATCTATTAACATTTTTCATACCGCTTTTGTGTGTCCCCCCCTAATTTTCTGTTGAACATATCTATGTTTCTAGTTCTAAGTACTTAATTAAAATTAGATGTAGGGCCAGTTGCAGATGACCTCTCTCTCTCTCTCTCTCTCTCTCTCTCTCTCTCTCTCTCTCATGGGCTTAGAAATGTAAATTGCCATCATTGCTTGCAAATATTTTGTTAAAATGTCACTTTCAAAAGACAAATAAAGGTTGACTTGGCAGACCGACAGTTCCAAGAGAAATGTACATATGTGTGACTGCTTCACTGAATTTAATGCATGCACGATCAGTTTACAAGGGAAAAAAACGGCTGTCCAGAAGGACTTCAATCTGCAGCGACTTCACGATACTAAACATGCAGAGGATTAAGTAAATAAGTTCAATAATATAGAACTTTTCAAAATACACTGTTACAATGTGCTTAACATACAATCAGGAAAATTGAGAGTAAATAGAAACTTAAATAAATGAAAATTAAACTTGACTGAAAGAAATCAACCAAGATAAAAACCAACCACAACAGGTCTATAAAAAGGCTTCCCTGATTATTCCAACTACTCAGCAAAGCCGTGGAAATTGAATATAGTTAAGCAACGTACAGCAGCTATTTCTTGCAGAAACAATGTTACCGGTTAGGCTACCATCTTGAGGCTACTGTTGTGTACCATTGCCAGATGACATGTAAATGGTAATTCAACTTATTCTTATATAACATTCTTTTAGTCTTGCGACCACTCAAAGGGCTTTAAAATGAATGCCTTACATCTACCAAGCCACCATGGCAGGATACAAATCCACTACACCTGACATTCCAGGTGTGCACACTACTCACTGTGGCTCCATATGAACTTTGTGTTGTTCATCAGTATAAACAAACAGAAGCATCCGTCAAATTAGTGAGCATCTTTAACGAATATACTTCTAATCCATAAAACTAAAAAAGTTGGACTGAAATATAAATGACATGACAATCTCAAATACTATAAAATGTGTAATCATCTGCTAACACTTTAGGATATTACTGAGCAAGACAAACTAGACGTTCTCTCATAGTTTTTGTTTGTCCGTCAATTTTGATGTAAACCACTTTATTCATGCAAGGGCTTTAGGGACCCTCCAGACTGTCCCCACCTACTTAAATTCCACCAACATTATCCCCATTCCCAAATAACAGAAAGTCATAAATCTCAATGACTGACACCATATTGTCCTCACCCCTATGGCCATCAAGTGTTTTGAGAAACTGGTTAAATTCCTCATCTATCCCAATCTCCCCCCCACACTTGACCCCCTGCAATTTGCATACCACCCAGACAGTGCCAAAGAACACCATTGCCCACATCACTCTCTCCCACCTGGAGGGGAGGATCATCTATGCAAGGATGGTGTTTGTGGACTACAGCTCAGCATTCAAGACCATAGTGCCCTGCAAACTTATCAATAAGCTTAAGGATATTGCTTTGAACCCACCACATGGCATCAGGAAGCGTATCCAGCCTTAATCTACCAAGCTCTATCTAAGTCCATGTCCACCCCTATAACATGGGGACTGATCATGACACATAAAACAAACCTCTCATTATTCTTATTATCATTTCCTTCACACGATTTCTGATGTGTGTGGTGGCACATACCTTACATGAACATCAGAGCATTGGTGGCACATACCATATATATGTTCCAATTGTGTTGACTCCTCTTTCAGCATGTTTGGGGGTCTGTTTCCTGCAGCATGCCAAAGGTCTTGGTGAGGACCTAAAAGTGGTGGAAGAGAGAGTGATTGGGGGTGAGCTAGAGAGAGAGAGAAGTGCAGGAATGGGCTCCACTACTCCAAATAGCCCAGTGGATAACAGAGAGCAACTCAAGAGTCTTCTCTTCAGAGTCCTCTGTAAAACCTGCCAGTGTTGGCTATTACTCCAGTCTGCAAAGAGGAGAAATAATACATAAAACCATAACAATCATATATAATAATTACAATAATAAACAGAAAAAACGCAAACTACAAATTATTCAAAACTACAGATTAACAACATAGGCTTAACAGCAGTCCTCCTGCCTCTGCTCTTTTAAATAATGGGTCAGCAACCTTTTAGATGCCCTGTGCCACTTGACAAAATTTGGAAAGCTTTGTGCCAGTTCATTTTCATAAAAAAAGCATTCATTTATATTTTATATTTATCACTGCTGCTTGTCCCGTTTAAAATCCACATACCAAACAAGCTGCGTTAAATGCTCGCATACGCACACTTCAATTGTCCAAATGAAGTGTGAAAAAATGAAGTGTGAAAATGAACAGGGCACAAAAGAATATCAATTCGGTCCGAGGGATTTACTGGGGCCCTTGTTATCTGCAATATCTAGTAGCCACTGCTCGATGTAGAACATGTTTTACATCCACATTCGTCAAGAGCCACGATTAACAGACACATGGTCAATGTAAGAGTTTGCTGGTGTCTCACGTTTTCAGCCATGCTGTTGTGCACCTCTCGGCCATTTCTATGATCCGTTGATGGTCGTGTCTTGATTTGGTAACCCATCAAAAATCACCTGCGAACTGCTGAATAAAGTCTTTTTATACACTCTCCATCGGTGAATGGCTTCCCGTGTTTAGAAATGCCCTGTACGACTTTATAACTGCCCTCTAGCTTGGTTTTTGGCAACACATCAGGTTGTAAACACGCTGCTTTGCTACCCGTAGCGGGACGCCGCCCTCTTGATTGATTCAGCTTTATCAGCCTAATATGACGTTTTAGCAGCAGGGGACATACAGCTAGGTCCTTCCACCGAATACATCCTAATTCGTTCGTCTAAGAAGCCTGATGGAGGCGAATGTTAGACATTACCGCGTCTGGCTTCGTTAGCAACTGCTGCCATTAGGCGAGAACGGAGATGTAGCTTAGTTAGCTAACTAACTGTGATACATTTTCATGACCATCTCGTCATCATGGGGGGACCAGAGGGAGGGGGCGGGCATTGTAGAATACGTCACTGGTGTGCGCCTTCTTGCAGTCAAAGACAATGGCGTATCACTTCTCTCTTCCACATGCCTGGGGTATTGTTGTGCTTTGCAACGTTTATTAATGAAATTCAATAAACGTATCGTTAAAAATAACGGTGTATTTTTTGTGTTTTTAATTATTTCCCTGTAATTCTAAACTAAGTTTAGATATTGTTAATTATTTAGATTATTTATTAGCATATACAATTTTATTCCATTGCCTTTGTGGGAAGACATAACGTAGGTTGGAAAGGAAGGTTGTGTCCTGCCTGTGTTGGTTGTTTTGCCAAACATAGACTGCTGTGAGATTGGATGCTCAAGAAGTTTAGCCTTAAAGTCTTTTTTTATAGGGGTAGTTAGTGGAGTACAGTTCATCTATCAAGCTTTACTCTCTCCATCTCCCCTGACGTTTTCCTTTTTGTTCTGAAACCTGTCTTACAAAAAGGGTTCTCAGAGTGAGGAGAAAAAATCAGTTCCTCTCCCAAGTGGCTTGCGAGGGTCTAAAAAGGATGGCAGGGAGGAAGTTCAGATATAAGTGTTGAAAAGCAGCTTTAAAGTTTAGTATAATTCCACATGGAAACAAATGGAAGGTGAATTCGGGTTGTATGTGAGAGAGAGGGGGGGTGAAATATGGAAAGGAGCGATGCGATGGACTCTTTCGATGGGCGCTGTCTTTGTAGATCATACCTGTAATCAGTTGTCATCAATTTGACTAATAGCCATTATACAGCCCCACTTTAATGAACCATCCTGGTTCACCTTGTGCTTTGTCCTATGCGCAGAGGCACCTCATCACATCCTTTGATTACACTGCGGACAAAATATGAATATGAGCCAGACAGATGACAATCACAGGTCTAATCATCTTTCAGTTCAGAATAACACCTGAGGATCATCTCCAGTCCCCCACAACAGCTAATGTTCATTCTCCGTTTTGATCAGATCTATGTGGCCGCCATTGTCTTCCAACTGTGTCTAAAGCTTAAAAACCCTGTCAAAGAAACCGAAACACATTGTGCCATATTATATATCAGATGAACACCATCATTCATAATTTGCTCCATTTAAGTTCATGTCCACCTTCACAATGTGGGAACAAATTGTGATATGTCAAAATGGACCTTACATCAATGAGCTGGAAAGATGACTGGGATTGCTCATGTTTTCATATTAGGCACATCAAAGAGAAAAGGAAAGCGACAATGTGGAGATTGTATTCTCTGTACTGTTCCCTTTTTGAGTTTTTATTTCTGTTTTATATTCCTCAGCTGCCTCTTCACACAGGAACTCTTCAGATTGAGACTTCACCGTGGTCTTTTCAATCAGACTCTCCTGATGCGGCGCCAGTCCTCCACATTAACCCCCAGTCCCTGTTCTCATGACTCCATCCACACCTCTAGACCCTCATGTACCTCATCCCGCCATCCCTCCATCCCTCCCAAACCCCCAGCTCGCCTCAAAGGGATCAATTGGACAACAAATTCAATGAATTCTTTGGCAGCGTATGTATTTCCTCTGAGAGGGCTGGTTGCTCTTGAGGTTTGAGTAAAGAGCTGGCTGTGAGACAGATATGGGTTGAGAGAGAGTGAGTGTGTGTGAGAGAGAGAGAGAGAGAGAGAGAGAGAGAGAGAGAGAGAGAGAGAGAGACAAAGATA
>OMLC01001283.1:0-13454 GCA_900302585.1 Regalecus glesne
ATATATATAAATCCCTGTCATTTTCTTCATTCATCAGCTCCAAAAAAGTACTCCTTGTACCTTTTCAATGGACTATCCTCATTTGTAAGTACATTTCCATCTCTATATTTTATTGCCCTAACCAGTTGCATTTACTCCCCAGCTTGGTCTCTCTGCTTAGCCATCCAATACACATCCTATTCTCCTTACTTACTCTCTAACCTCTCATACAACTATCGTACACGTTTTCCTTTTCATTTGCCACCTCTCTCTTTGCTTTATGCTGCATCTCCTTGCAGTCCTTTCTACTTTCTTCATCTATCTGGCTACCCCACTTCATCTTTGCCAACCGCTTCCTCTGTATACTCTACTGTATTTTCTCATTCCACCACTGAGTCTCCTTGTCTATCTCTCTCCTGTCCATCTGAAACAAGAAGAGTATTCCTAGATGCCTCCCTCACTATTTCTGCAGTGGTTGCCCAGCCATCCGTTAACTCTTCACCACCACCTAATACTTTTCTTAATTCATCCCTAAATTCCACAAAACACTGATCCATCTTCGACCTCCTTCATTTGATTGGCTCTACCTCCACTCTCTTCCTCTTCTTGATCTCCAAAGTCATCCTAAAAAAAGCATCCAATGCTACCTTGTCACAACCTTGCAGTCTCCAATCCCTTTCCAATTGCACCTTCTGCATTAGAAGAAGTCCACCTGTGTATTTTCCTCCACTCTGCTATGCCACCCTGTATCCTTCCCTCTTCATGAAATAGATTTTCCCCACATCCGTCTCCTTCAATTTCCCCCATCTGTCTCACTGCATTCATCTCTTTGTCATCATACCCACCCATGACTTTATCACCTCTGTTCCCTTCCCCAACATGTCCATTGAAATCCACTTCAATCACCACTCTTTAATCCTTGGTTGCAATCTCCACCAGATCATCTAGCTCATTCCAGAAGTAATCTTTCTTTTCCATCTTACACTCAACATATGAGGAATATATGCTAAAAACATTCATCAGTACATATTCGAGTACCAGCTTCATTTTCATCATTCTGTCTGACACTGTTCAACTCCACCACACCCTTGAAAAGCTCTTTCTTAGGGATTATCCCTGCCTCATTTTGCTTCCTATCTACACCATGGTTGAAACTTGAACACACCTCTGATGTTCCTGGCCTTATTCGTGCATGTACCTTCCTTCTCTCTATGATATCAGCAAGCTGTCTCTCTTTACCAGTCATAGTGCCAACATTCAAAGTCCCGAACCTCACCCCTACCCTCCCACCATTCCATGTCCAGCTCTCTCTGGACCTGCCTATCTCCCCTTCCTTCAACCAATAGTAGCATCATTTCCATCTACACCCTGCTGGCCAATGCCCCCAATAGCAGTTGTTGGTAACTCAGGCCTTGACAAATCTGGTATGGAAAGGGGATTTGCGATCCACTTTTTTGATTTGGCAAAGGTTTTACACCAGAAGCCCTTCTTGAAGGAACCCTCCACAT
This sequence comes from Regalecus glesne, assembly GCA_900302585.1. Classification (NCBI taxonomy): domain Eukaryota; kingdom Metazoa; phylum Chordata; class Actinopteri; order Lampriformes; family Regalecidae; genus Regalecus; species Regalecus glesne. The sequence goes on from OMLC01001283.1 coordinate 1,488, forward strand.
TTATCGAGGCTTGAGACCAGCACTAAGAGTGGCTGTGTTACATCATAACTTGTAGATTCTATGGGTTACATCATAACTGACCGTAGCCAAGAAAATCTGAAGCACTCTTTGAAACTGTGGTGAGTTCATAGTTAACCGAGGTAGATTTCTCCACCCCCTCAATTTGAATTTACTGCTCTTTGTCAAATACACAGACTGTTTTCCCATAATTGTGCTTTGAAATGGGCATCTCTATACTTGCTTTCAGGGTGAGTATTGCACTTCTCCCCTCCTCTCTCTCATGTGCTCTTATTCACACTGAGCAATCCATGATCCTAAATCCTTCCCATTGAGGATACATGTTTGGACTGGAGCTATATGCGTTATTGATTTATACTCCCAGTGGAGTTTGGCTATGGTGGGTTTATGCGCAACCATCAATGAACACACATGAGTATCCAAATACATCCAGTCACTAGTTTTAAGATCACTTTGTTTCCGTTGCCTGCATGATACTTTCTAGAATGCCTCATCAAATGAATTACTTTCATTGACTGTGACATACATCTTACGTTAACATGTGCTGTGGTGAGATGTGAGTATGCACTATTTAAAGCAGATCAGAGATTATTGATCTTGGCCCTAACGGTGGCAGATCCCATTCATATATGTAGAGTGACTTACCATGCACTAATTATATAAACTGAGCTGGGATGTTTGACATTCTAGGGATTTACAGGATAACCTTTGGGAAACGGAAAGTGTTTTATTCTGACTTTCTTCTGTCACAACTGGCAATATATAGTATATAGTTCTCTTACGGCAACACCAGATTCTTCTACCATGTCAGTTTCACTCTATACTGGTGGTTTTGAAACTCTTTTTTTTATTACTGAAAGTTTAGTTTGGGAGTCAACTTAAACTTAAAATTCATCCCTGCCACTTGTAAAATAATTTCACGTCAAACCTCAAATCTACCCACTTTTTTCATATTGAATACATTTTACGTCATGTGTTGCTGTTTGCATATGCATATGATATTTAGGCTGTGTTCACAAGACTTCAGAATCTTTATGTCCCCACCTCAGTCATGCTTCATCTTCAATGTAAAAAGTTCATATGTGTCCAGTGGTTTCGTGCCTTCTTCTCGGTACGGCACAGTCTTTAGCTCAATGTTTAGGGGGTCCTAAAGTTCCAACACTTCTCATCTTGAGGCTCTGCATTGTGGGGCCCTCTGCTCGGACTTCAAGCCCCGCTCCGAGGGAGACTGCTGTGCTTTCTGGTCCGCCTTCTAGCTCTGTTGAGGCTCTACTGAACCTGGAGACATATCAGCTGTGCCATTTGAACCTTGCCAGTAAGCCAATGTTTAGCTTATTGTGCTTTTGTCTCTGAGAGTTTCACATTCTTTTCAACATGAATGCCAACATGTTGTTCTTGAGCAACAGCCAAGTCAAATCAAGTAAATTATATATAGCTCATTAAAATTATTGTATAGCTCATTATCATGATTCTAAAAAAATACCTCAGTGGACACAACCTCTTGTCCTTAGACCCTCACATCATATAACGAATAACACTTTTTATAAAAAAAATGGGAAGAAACTTCAGGGAGAGCAACAGAGAATGGATCTCTCTGCCAGGATGGACAGGTCTACAATGGATGTTGTGTATGCAGAATAAAACACAATTTACATCATACAAAACTTAGGACTCAGGACATAACAGAAATATAATGGAATTGCAAGAAATATATCAACAATAAGGATAAGCTCCTTCATAGTGACAGTGCAAATTAATGAACATCTAGGATGCAAATATTTATGCTCTAGACACTAAACTAATTCTCATCAAATAAAGAATGTGGACCGATGGATCAATGGATGATCAACTTTGAAGAGGCTGCAGTAGCAGTAGGTAACAACAATCCAGGCATTGTAGTCCAGAGCGCCATCGTGGCATCAATTACACATCTCCCAGACTCCTCCCAGGTCAAATACACAGCAAAAGAGAAACAAATGACATCATTCACCAAGAGAAAATATTTCAGTGAATAGTTTGCATTACTTAATACCATATACTCTCTAATGTTAATTTGCGTCAATAGAAACAGTAATTGGTAAAATCCTTGAGAGAGAAACCCAACCGCCATGTTGTAGAGTTTGTGAATCACATAATGTAAAGTCAATTATTCATAGAATAATGCAAAAACATGAGTCTAAAACATTTTATGAAAAACTTTGTGCACATAGAGGAGTGCTGTATCTTGAGAGTGGGAAGCCGATAATGTGTGGTTTTAGGACATCAGACATGTATGATGGTGAGCCCATTTTGGATGTAAAGTTAGTAGAAGTACCTTGAAGTCAGAGCTAACATTTATAGGTAGCCAATGAAGAAGGGAAAGAAGTGATGTAATATGGCCAAATTAGTTGGGATTCTGATCACAGCATTGTTGATCCATCTTAATATTTTAGGACTATCATGTGGCAGGCCTGAAAACAGAATATTATTGTAATCAAATCTGGATATAACAAATCCATGTATTAGAGTCTATGCGTCAACCATTGGTGGGCATAATCAATTTTTAGCTATGTTAGTAAGTGAAAAATGTCCTTCTTGGGGATTTAAGATAAGATAAGATAAGATAAGAAATTCCTTTATTAGTCCCACAGGGGGGCATTACAGTGTTACCGCAGCAGAGTGGAAAGCCCAGTAGGAAGTCATCACATCTAAAACATATTATGTAACAGACAATTTAACAAGGGGAGAAATATGAACAATATGTAAAGTTTGGACAGAAAAAATACACTCATTTTTAATTAACTGGTATATTGAGTTTGTTGTTGCTCATGTGTCGGGTATGTTCTATTGAGGTAGCAGTGTTGATTATATAGTCTGACAGCTGCCAGAAGGAAAGACCTGTGGAAACACTCCTTCAAACTCCTTGGATGGAGTACATTACATTCAAGGAGCTCTTAAGCGTAGCAAGGCAGTCCTGCATGGGGTGAGTACCATTGCCCATCATGGATGACAGCTTAGCCATCATCCTCCCTCGTCCCACTACCTCCACAGTGTTGAAGGGGCATCCCACAACTAAGCAAGCTCTCTTGACCAGTTTATCAAGTCTCTTCCTATCTGCAGCTGAGATGCTGCTGCCCCAGCAGACCACTCCATAGAAGATAGCTGGTGCCACCACCGTGTTGTAGAATGTCTTGAGGAGTGCCCACTGCACTCCAAAAGACCCCAGTCTCCTCAGCAGGTACAATCTGCTCTGGCCCTTCTCATACAGTACTCTTGAGTGAGTCCAGTCTCTTCACATGCTGTGGTTGGTTGGTGAGGTAGTCCAGGCAGGACTGTACCCTGTGGGGCCCCCACACCACAAACAACCATGTCTGATAAGCAGTCCGGCGATGCCACATACTGTAGGTGGTTTGTGAGGTAGTCCAAAATCCAGGTTGTCAGTTGGTGGTCCACTCCTGTATGCTCCAGCTTGACCCCCAGAAACACAGGGTGTATAGTGTTATAAGCACGTGAGAAATCAAAGAACAGGATCCTCACAGTGCTTTCAGGCTTCTCCAGGTGAGGCAGAGCTCGGTGTTAGAGGAAGAAGACAGCATCATCCACTCCACTGCCAGGTTGATAGGCAAACTGAAGTGGGTCCATCACTAGGCTCATCAGGGGGCGATGACCAAGGATCAACCGCTCAAGGGTCTTCATCATATGTGATGTTAGTGCCATCAGCCTGAAGCTGTTGAAGTCCTTGGAGTGTGGGGTCTTGGATACTGGTACCATGCAGGATGTTTTCCATAGCAGTGGCATTCTCCCCAACTTCAGGCTCAGATTGAACATATATTCCAAAGGCCTGCATAGCTGCTCTACGCAGGACTTCAGGAGCCTCGAGCTGATGCCGTCGGGACCCCCAGCCTTTCCTGCCTTGATCCTCCTGAGCTGATTCCTGAATGTTGTGAGGGACAGGTTGGAGCAGGGTTGTCTGCTGGAGGACAGAGATGGGGACTCGAGTGCGACTAAATCGAACACACATGATACTTCAGACTTGACTCGAACTCCTGCTGGAAAGACTTCAGAATGACTTGGACTCGTGTTTTGGGACTAGTGAACAATCATTGTTTATTTTAGCGTATTAATTGAGGAAACTTTGAAACGTCTGATGAGCTTAATGTCAACCTCTCCTTTTGTAATAACAGTATGACGCAGACGGTGCGCGCCTCACGCACACGCCCTCAAATGACGACAGTTATCATGGCGAAAGGCACACCTGCAGCTGTAGCTACACCTTTTGTAATCACCTTTCGTTCCAAAAACGTTCAACAGGGCGACAGTGGCACCAACAAGAGAAGCGCAGATTGCAAAGTCTGCGGTATCAAAATTAAGGACGCTGGTTCAACAAAGTCAAATTTTATCAGGCACCTTAAAACTCACCTGGATCGGTACGTCAAGTCACGTTAGCGCATATGGACGGTTAAGTTAGCAAACGTGTTTAGCTCAGTATCAGCTATGTTACGTTAACTTAGTTTTATACTAGCTTTGCAACTTAATATTTGAAAAGATGAGTGAGTGTTTTTGTTTGTCACACTTATTTGCATTGAGTGGCGTTGACATGACGTAAAATGTAACGTTAACGTTACTTTCAGCTGCTACCATCTACTGGCTAAGGTTAATCAGAAAATACAGTTACACTGTTGGCTTTCAGGCAGGCAGGTTACAGGTTTATTTTTGACCGCATAGCGTTAATGTTAGAGGTTTATCAGGTTACCATTACACCGGGTTTGAGGGAGAAGGTAGAGGAATGTGTTAATTATAGTAGATTTAAAAGATTTAATTAGAGACTCAGTGTAATTAAACGATACAGTTGCAGAGTGCAAATTGAACTTTTTTGTCCACTGGCCAAATGTCCTAGTGAATGTTGAAAATTTACCAGCCACTCGATAGATTACCATTGTTATTTAGGTTGGTGAGTGCAGCATACAGTACCAGCCACTTGCAGTGTTAATTTTGTGTCCAGCAGATGTAGCCTGCTATAGCTTAACTGTGATTGGAACCATGATTAGTTATTATTGCATAACTGATAATGTTAGAAATAGTTTCCTGTTAGTCTGTCTTTTTTAGCAACCCTCTCTATATTCAGAAATAAAAGATTGATATGTAGGCTGCAACATCAGCTTAGAACCAGATTTTCTCTCAGGAACGTATGGTTCCACATTGCTACACAAAAATGTTAGCAACATCATCCAGATGTTATCACTACAATTAACAGCTTTATTATTTTTCCATGTTGTTCATCTATAGGTTTTCTGAGTTTAACAAAGCAAAAAACTGGCCAGTGGAGAGGGACAGAGAAGCCTTGATTCTTTCTTGACCCAGGCAAAAGGTGTGCAGATATACAGCCAGAGCCATCCCAGAGAGAAGGCCATTATTGAATCCATAATACAGGATCTTATCATTTCATGCAATCTACCTCTGTCTCTGGTTGAAAAGCCTAGCTTCAAGAATTTCATGTCAGTGGTAGAAGAGAGATACTGCCCAGTAAGTCGAAGCACCGTAGTTAGACGTCTGAGTGAGCTAGCAGCAGACAAAGAGTCCAAGATCAAATCTAAACTATAAAAGACTGACAATGTGTCTGTGACTGTTGATATTTGGACTGATCAAAGCATGCGTGGCTTTTTAGGGGTAACAGCCCACTTCATGGAAATAGAGACAAACAGCTTAAGCCTGCAGACAGTTCTTTTAAGTTGTGAACGATTCATAGGGTCACACACTGGAGAAAGAATAAGTGAGAAATTTGAGGAGATATGTGACAACTTCAATATAAAACACAAATTAGATTACATTATCTGTGATAATGCATCAAATATGAGGAAAGCCTTCACAGTTTGTTACCCCTCTGCAACAACTGAAAGTGAATATGGTGAAGATGACCTGGAAAACAGCAACTTATGGGAGGATATAAGTGAGGATTTCCAGGACGATGTGGAATCTATCCAGAGTAACTGCCGTCAACACCAACTACAGTGCTTTGCACATTCATTACAGCTTGTTGTGCAAGATGGACTGAAGGAGGCTAAGACTCTGAACACTGCAATTGCAAAGGTGACACAATTCTGCAGTTTACTTCATTCCACTTGTGGGCTGAAAGAAGCATTTGAGGCAGAGAATGGAGCCAATCACAGCATCCCCTCTGTTGTATCAATCCAATAGAATTCAACTCTGTCTTGTGGAGGCAGTCACTGACCTGGAAAAGCCTGAATACTCTTCTGGAAGCCTGAGGACATAAAGGCCTGTGCTTATCAGCAAGAGAATGCAGTCAGTTGAAGGAGCTAGTGGACATTTTAGCCCCATTTTTCAAGCAATAGACCTCAAACAAGGGGAGAAAGTAGTGACTAAGTGCGGTTCTGCCTTGCGTTCTCTCACTCAACAGCCACCTCAACAGGAGGCTGAACACAACTCGGCATCTGGCTGGTTTTGTGAAAGCTCTCCATAAGTCACTGCAACGTCGTTTCCAGGGGATCTTTGCAAATGTCAGAATGGATGACTCGGCTCAACCTGCAGAAGATCTTTCATTTGGAGATATGGTCTACATGATGTCTGCACTACTAGACTCATCATTCTGCTTCTTCTGGCTAGAGCAAGATGTCCTCGCACCAGGTGAAGTCAAGAGTGAGGTGATGGAGATGATAATAGATGGGTGAAAGCACACCATCTCTAAAAAAACACATTTTAACCACATTATGCATCATTCAGGGCTTGAAGTTTTCAGGCACCAAATCAATACTTAATTCAATACATTGTATACATTTCCTCCTCCTCCCAACTTTTCAGGCACACAAATATTTTCTCGCTTTCAATAACATCAGTAAAATCTAATTTAGACTGACTTATTGTTCATTAACTTAACTGTCAACACTGAGTAGTGTATATCAATTGATGTCATAATATGTAACTAACCATGATTTTGTGCAATTTTTCCAGACCTTGTCTTGGCTGAGGCTCAGAACGTCACCATGCTTGCTGAGAGCAGTAGTGGAGAAGATGATAAGGAGAAACCACCTGCTAAAACTCCACGCCTTTTCACTGGCTATAGGAAGAAAAGCAGCAAGAAGGATGACCATGTATCATCTGTCAAGGCTAGCTCATTCGCTACATCCAGGTACTGGAAGTGTACTGCCTAGGTTTCTGGAAAAGGCATGCAAAGGTCTTCCCAAGGCTCTATCTTGTGGCTATGAGAGTGCTTGCTGTTCCTGCCACCAGTGCACCAGTGGCGAGGGTATGTAGTCACAGAGGCCTTATAGTGCGCCCTCACCGAGCCAGGGTTAGTGTAAGGACACTGTCCAGCTTGATCTTTTTGAAATGTAACCATTCTGTTGAATAATACTTTTGTTACAGAAGACCACTGGAGGGCACCTACAAGTTTGTTAATGTTTATTAAGAGAAGAATAAGGTAAACCATTTTGATCTTATTGCAGGTTTATTATTGTTAAATATTTTGTTCTAGGCAAAACAACACAGGTGATTGTTTCCCCCAAAAGGTTACTATTTTGTTTATTAAAGGAGTCAATATAGATTATAACTCCAGTGATATTCAATTAACAGTTTTACTTTTATGCAAATGATCATTTTTGTCATACAAAGGAAGGTGCCAGTATTCAAAAATGGTAGATATCTCTTTTGGAACAAAACTGGTCATTTTTTCATATCACCGGGATTTAGACTTGCAGTATATTATAGATAATATGGCAGCAATAGTTTAGCTTTTTTTGTGAACAAATTTGTCATTGCAAATGGCACAGAAGTAACATGTACAATGTTTAAAGAATGGTACTTGTAAATTGCTTGCATGTTGCATAACCCTTTGAAGGAAAGCATTCATTGTGTTTTCTTCATTTTGCATTGCAATAGCCTGTTTAAAATTATCATATAAAAACAACCAATCAGTCCTGATAATCTATAGTAATAGATAAAGGAGTGATAATAATACAGTAAATGCTTTGAATTTCTTAGATATAGTTGTGCAGACCCGATAGTAGCAGATGACAGAATGCTCATTACAACCAGAAGAGAAAGTGACTTTTTTTTAGAGACTTGAGACTTGACTTGGACTCATAACTAAAGACTTGAGACTTGCCTTGGACTTGCAAAGAAATACTTTTGAACATCTCTGCTGGACGGTATGGATGGAGTTGGAAGGGTTGTGATGATGAGACGAACAGAAGGGGATGACTGTGACCTGATCGTTGTAGAAAGAGAGGTGGGGGATGGGCAGTGTAAGGGACTTGCAGATGAGGGTAATTGCAGCATTGAGGACTGGGTCGGGGGAGGGACGGGTGTCTGCTCAAATCTAATGGAGAATAGATTCAGATCGTTCTGCCACTTTTGGTCCCCCACAACCTAGGACTTTGACGCTTTGTGGCCAGAGATGGTTTTCAGGCCCCTCCAAACTCATCTGCTGTTGTTTTGCTGCAGTTGTTCCTCTTGTATCCTTTCTTGCCCTCTCTGATCTTTCTCCTCAGCTCCTTCTGCACAGCCCTCAGGTCCTCCCTATTTCCTGACCTAAAGGCCCTCTTCTTCTCCTTAAGGAGAGCCTTTATATCGGGATTAATCCATGGTTTCTTGTTTGAAAACATCATACTGTCTTGGTGGGTACAGTGTTTTCCACACAAAAAAATAATATAATCTGTAATAAAATCAGTAAGGCTCTTGGTGTCCTCCCCATGGCCATCATATAGTTCCTCCCACACATGTCTCAAAACAGTCCTCCAGAGCTTTGTCAGCCTCGTCAGACAATCTCCTCACCGTGCGGGACACAGCTGGTTCCCTGTGTGCGAGAGGCTTGTAGACAGGAGATGAACCAGATTGTGGTCAGATCTTCCTAGGGGGGAGGTATTAGTAGCATGCTTGGCATTACCATAAAATAAGTCCAGTATTTTATTGTGTCTGGTGATGCATGTGACGTACTTATGTAGAGTTGACAGAATGGAGGACGGGGGAGCATGGTTAAAGTCCCCGGAGATAAGAACAAGGCCCTGTGGATTTTGTGCCTGTAGTCTGCTTGTAACAGAGAAGAGTAGATCACCAGCCGTCTCCACATTAGCGGAGGGTGGAATGTACGCTGCTATGGCGATAACAATGCGAGAATTCCCACGGAGGGTAATATGACCTCATGGTAACGGCTACCAGCTTGATGTTTTTGCTGCATAGCTGCTCTTTAATAGTGATAAGCCCGGAGTTATACCATCTATTGTTCACAAGCATTGCCAGTTCCCCTCCTTTCTTCGTACCGCTCTCCCTCGTCCTGTTAGCCCGTACCAGCTTGAAGCCATCCAGCAAAGCGACCATGTCAGGGATCAGCATAGTCAGCCATGTCTTGGTAAAGACCATGATACTGCACTCGTGATATTCCTTCTGATGTTGGGTCAGTGCCGCCAGCTCGTCCATGTTATTAGGAAGAGATCTCCGGTTCAATATTTAATTATTCACTATTCTTCTCAAAGGAAAAGATGGTATCAAACATAACAGCAAGATTGGGGAAAATAGTTCCAAAGATTTTGGGATAACCCTGCCTGGGTATGGTCATCTTTTGTTTTGCAATTGGACTAGGTGATGGGCAAACACCCAACGTCTGGGGATTAATGTGGTTGGGAAGTGGAATGAGGAATGAGAAGTTCAGAATTATATCTGGGGACATGATCTAGCACTGGTTTAAATATAATCAACAAGATCCTTTATGTTATTTTGAATTTTACGGGAACCCAATGGAGAGACAAAAGAACAGTGTTAATGTGGGATATGCTGCTACTTCTATTTACCATTCTAGCAGCTACATTTTGAAACATCTGTGAGTGACTTAAAGTGGGTTGATTGAGGCAAAAGTAGAGGACCGACATAGCTCAGTAGGTAGAACAGTCGACTTGCAATCAGAAGGTTGCAGGTTCGATCCCTGGTCCTGCATATAGCATGTCGAGGTGTCCTTGAGCAAGAAACTGAAACCCTAACTGGTCCCCGAGCGCTATATGCTGGCAACTCACTGCTCCTATACAATAGGTTGGGTTAAAAAGGCAGAGAAATCCAAATTTCCCCTTGCGGGACTGATAAGGGAATCATCATTATTATTATTATTATTAGTTAAAGTAAACTAGACATGAGAAAGGAAAAATGGAAATGAATGTTTCAAGATCCTTGAAAACAAAATATATTTGACTTGTATATTATTATAGGGCGGCACAGTTAAGGAGTTGCTGTCATCTAGTAATCATAAAATTGTTCCAATCCCTGGCTCCTTAAGAAAGCATGGCAAAGTGTCCTTGATTAAGACATGGAACCCATAATTGCTTGGAATAACAGATAAAAATAGCTGGGTAACTAAATTAGGTACATTTACATTCTAAATGTTCATTAAAATGCACTATCCCTGTAAAGCAGACGATATTTATTGCTGTTATTGTTACTATTATTAATCAGAATAATAATGGTATTACCAATATCATTATTGTTATTATTACTCAAGGGGCCGCAGTTGTTCAGTCATCAAGCATGTGCTTTGGGAACTTATGAACCAGAGGGAACGTGTTTGACCCCACTGTCGGACATCAGGAAAGGCATCCAGCCTTCATCAAATTTCCACATCTGCTTCTGACTGTGTGAGAGTCAGCTTTGTGAGACAATAAACCATTTATTATCTCACTACCACTTCTCTCACCTCTTCATTTGTCTTGCTGATTACACTAGTTTCTGTGTTTTCATGTATCAATACATTTTCTAATGGGACAGCATGGCTCATTGGGTAGAGCGGTCGCCTGGCGATTGGAAGATTAAAGGTGTGATCCCCACACCTGCAGAGAAGCGTGTCGAGGTGTCCTTGAGCAAGACACTGTTACCCTAATTTCTCTGCCCTGTGGTAGACTGGCAACCTATACAGGGTGTACCCTGCCTTTCACCCAGTGAGAACGAAGATGGGGTTCAGATCCCCCGCGACTTGATTTCAGATAAGCGGTTGACGATGGATGGATGGAACAGATTTTCTAATTTTCTCTCTTAAACATTGCTTATTTTAGTAGGCAACCTTTTATTTGTTTTTTTATTTCAAGTATAGCGTGGCCTAGCAGTTAGCCCTATTATATTTGCAGTTAAAGCAACCTCATTAAAATGATGTGTGGTGACTCCCCTGCAGTTATAGATAGGTTGTATCTGTGAGAGAGAAATGTCTATGAATTAGATCAGTTTTTGGATAGGTTAGATGTGATAGGCACTCTAGATAGATTTAGCCCTGAGCCTGACAGAAGAGCAGGATAGGCAGAAGGGTAGGAAGATGGAGGTGAAGATCACTACTTTGAATGTTGGCACTATGATTGATAAGGGAGAGAGCTTGTAGATGTGACAAGGGAGAAGGAAGGTAGCTATATTATGTGCACAAGAGACCAGGTGAAAGAGGAAGAAAACCCAGGATTATTGGATTTGGGTTCAAACTATTTTTCTATGGTACAGATTGGAGGAGAAATGGGGTAGGCATAATCCTGAAGGAATACTATGTCAAAGATGTGTTGGAGGTGAAGAGACTATTAAACAAAGTGATGGAAATGAAGCTGGAGATTGAAGGTGAAGTGATTAATGTTGCAAGATGGAAGAGAAAGACAATTTCTGGAGTGAGCTGGATGAAGTGATGGAGAGTGTACCCAAGGGGGAGAGAGTGGTGATTTGAGTGGAATTCAATGGACATGTAGAGGAAGGGAACAAATGTGATGAAGAGGTGGTGGGTTAGTAAAGTTTCAAAAAGAGGAAAGAATTATTGAGCAGAAAATGGTGTTAAAAAATCCATTTGGTCATTGGTTTCTTGGAGTGTGTGTGTGTGTGTGTGTGTGTGTGTGTGTGTGTGTGTGTGTGTGTGTGTGTGTGTGTGTGTGTGTGTGTGTGTGTGTGTGTGTGTGTGGGGGGGGGGGGGTGTCAATGGGGGGAGAGAGGGGGGTGGGGGGGGGGAGGGGG
>OMLC01001289.1:0-12209 GCA_900302585.1 Regalecus glesne
CACACATGTATGTCTAAAGTTGAAAGAAGAGTGAGACGGATATGTATCTAAATTTTAACAGCCTGAGTTTTAACCAGGGAATGAAGTTAAAGCCCCTGTCATGACTTCCTGTTGATTCATATTTCTGTATATTTATTTTGTTTCCACCAGTCTATTTTGCTTTTCATTAGATTTCACTAAATGTGGTTGTGAATTCTATTTGACTTGTGCCACTAGAGGAGAGGCATGCTCTTTGTGTAATGTCAATATAGAGAATGCCAAAATCTCAGGTCAATCTGAAAGTAGCAATGAGTTCATATGGTGAACTTGATGTGATGTGAAAAGCATGCAGAGCACATTTCATCAGCAATTTTTGTTAAATCTCTTACGCTCCTTGCTAAACAATTGCTGTCACTTTGTGAAATTCCTCCCTGCAGTGTGTAGTGCACCCAAGCTGTCAATGTGGTGGCAAAGTTTTATTCCACAATTTTTATGTTTTTGTTTTTGTCGCCATCCTGTTTGAATTCCTCAAGGTATAAATAATCAGAGCCCCACTTGTAAAGCTAAACAGCACCCATTTCTTTAGCTCCCTACCCTACCAGCTTTCTGACCCAATACCCTGAACTATGGAGGGCTAGCTAGTGAGACAAGTGATTCTACATTTTTCTTGAATGATAGAAATCTCATGGATCGGGAATTATTCAGCCAGATAGGCCTCACACCATCTGTGTGTTGATATCCCTACTCAGTAGAACGGATTACACGGTTGCTTTGGGAAACTTCTGGGAAAATAGACTGCATTAAGTCTTTGTGTACTTTACTATATGTAGAGACCTTTAAATCCAGTTCCTGCCTGCGAAAATGGTCTTGTATAAGAAGTATCACAGGTATAGCTGATGTAAAGAAAACACCTTAAAATAGACTAATCCAAAGGAGATGCTGGATAAGATCTGTTTACATTGCTACATATGAAGACCTCACAAAGAATATGAAAAGCCCTTCTGTAGAGTTACTAATGGCATTTTGCAGCCCATGGGGGTCTGAAGCAGGACAGTCTGCAGCAGAACGGCCTCCTTTTATTGCTCACTAAACCAATCTCTTTATATCTCTTATTCCGTCGATATACCTGACTGAGAGTAGACAAGTGTTAAAAGTCATTCTACTGCTCAGACTTGACACCAGCTGAGATGCTTAGCCTTCCCAAATGATGTTTGTCTTGGCTGTAATGTTTATGATAGGCTTTAACTCAGTCAGCGTCCAGTTTTGATTTCAACATTAACTTAAACAGTGAGCAATGTGTGGCAAGGGCTCCATAAAACCTTCAACATGTTTTATCTCTCTCTCGCTCAGAGTGTACAGTTTCAGCACGTCCAACAACAAACCAAACACATTCATCTCTGTGTAAAGTGAGACACTATTTTCCCTGTTCTTCAGGAATTCAGAGGGAACCCATCGCACGGGGTTCAGCTACAGACTTTTGAAGTCTATCAGACGTAATGGAAATGCCGGGCTTTTCACCATGGTGCCAGTCACAACTTTATCCCCAGTCTCAAACTCAGCATTTCTTTAAGCAAGCTGGTTTTTTTTAAACAACAGCAAAATATAAACTACTTTTATAGGTGCTGCCGGGAGTTTTTCGCTGATTGTTTACTTTAGAGGTTTCATTCATTTGTCATTGTAAAGGGAATTGTGTTCCCTGCATTTAAACTGCATAGAAGCAGTGAGCAGCTATAGTGTCTGGGGACCAGCTCCTGTCCTTTTTCCTTTTGCCTTGCTCAGGGGCACAGGCAGGAGTATTAACTCTGACATGCACGTCTTTATGGTCGGAGGAAACCCACACAGGCATGGGGAAAACACACTAACTCTACACAATAAATCCCTGGGACGGGATTCAAACCCAGGACCTTTTTGTTCTGAGGTCATAGTGCTAACCACTGTGCCACATGCTGCCCCAATATAATCTTAATGCTTTTTTATACTAGTTTTAATGGGCTTTTTGTGAACAGCATAAGTGAAATCACCAGTGAGAAGATTAGAAATTGCTCACACAAAGTTGAATCAGTTCATCTGGACGCAGAGTCTATATAAACGTTGTCCAGATGAACTGATTCAACTTTCTATGGTTTCTTTACCTGGATTATTGAGCATGCATCAAGACATTAGAATGTTTCCAAATGGTTGTCTTCAGGCCCAATTCCCCATGAAATCTGACCAAATGCTTTATAGCAAACGAACTCAATATATTGCCACAATTAGAAATGTATTACCTCATCACTGTACATCTTGTAAAGACCTATTTTTCCTAAACACTGCTGCAGCTCTCTCTCTTCTCTCCAATACAAACATACAGGCTATTGAAGGGTGAACGTAGATCTTTGCCGCAGGAGGCAATGCTCATGCCAAATGAAGTAGTTATTCTGAAAAAACACTTTTGTCCACAGCATCCCGCATACTTAATACAAATCCATAACATTTTATTTAAGTTGTAAGTACCCAATTTTTTTTAATTTTATTTACTTATAGATATTTGACCCTTTCCTCAAGTGGACCCTCAACTGGAAAATTCACCAAAAAGTTATGTAAATGGTCATGCTATGAGGGGATGGATTTGCTGATCCCATATAACAAAGTATATGCAGTTCGGGTAATACATTTAGTAGACATAAGAAGGACATTTCATGGTTTATTGGGCATAAGGAGCTGGACATGTGCTATACAATAGAAATCAACCCCCACCTAACCTCCCCTGTCCCCCTTTTCCCCCTATCGGGCATCAGCTCAGTAATGAAAGTCTTCAGCCGTTCCATTACGGATATACGGTGGATCATATGGCCATCTGGACAGGAGCAGGAACAGGAAATGAACAACAAGGAAACAAGAGACACTTTTTTAAAGAATATGAAATTGGTGAAAAGCTGCATTCCCCTTTTCACCAATTTCAGCCTGTGATGTACCTTCTTTCTTTCCAACCCTCCTTCTGTTCATCCTTCTTCCCATCTGCTCTTTCTCACACTGCAGGTCATCGCCTCTGGGATCAGCACCCCTCTAGTTTTGCGTGTAATTTGCGATATGGTAGTTTTATACCAGACCTGAGCACACCAGAGTGTGCCAGTGTTGCCCCTTGTGTTCAAGTTAGTGCACAGCAGTCTTATTGAAAGCATTCCCAGTAAATTATGGAAGTTCAGCAGACTCGGTGACGGGGGACGAACAGGGGAGTTTGTTTCATTGCCTCTGGGGAAAAGGGGAGAAGGGCCAAATGGCGGTGAGAATTTACCTCAGGCCTCAATATGTTAGTTTCCATCTCTCACTTTGTCTGAATCTAGCATCTGAGATCAAAAGCACGTGGGAGTGAGCTCGAACCCGCTTGTATGCGTCAGCATTGTGTTGTGCTGTCCAACTGTTGCTTAACAAAGGCACATTTTACTCTGAAGTGTGGACACCTGGGGATGGGCAGTAACTGGGTGATCTCCAGGCCCTTGGAGTGTTTGGGTGATTTTGGCTGAAATTGTTGAAATATGGTGGCCATTTTCTCATCTTCTACCCCATCAGAGTAGTTGTGATCCCATACAACCAGATGGAAGATAAGCGTTCACTGTGAGGATATTCGGAATTCCTCTGCAACCCCCCACCCTCTCACCCCCAGCCCTCCATCCGGGGAGTTGGATTTATCTCTCTAGCATCGTCTCACTCACTCCATTTGCCTTGTGTACTTGTTCTCTCTCTTTCTATCTGCAGTGCTCCTATCAGATGTTGTGCGCTTGTATCCAACACGAACATAAGTATGAATAGCTCCTTGGTTATTTGGTGAGGGAGTGACTGACTGACTGACGGAATATTTCTTCCTTTCTGTTGGTCAAACTTGACCTCAGGGTTAGTGTCGGTGGCAGATGGAGGTAAATCAGATCATTTTCTTCTCTATCTGTATATAAAGAAAGAAAGCTGGAAGCAGATATCCAGTCACAAAACCATCAAGCGTACACATAACTCATAAATGTGCGTGCACACACACACACATACACACTTATTCCTCTCTCCCAGTCATCCCTCATCCCCTTGTCAGTGGCGTCTTTAGCTAGAGGGGCCCAGTTACCAGAACAGATCAGAAAGAAGAGGAGGGGTCCTCATCTTACACTCATGCATATTCAAGCAAGTGCACGCAGATGTGCACACGCACAGCTGAAAGGCAGCTTGGCTGGCCGTCAGCAGATCTCCATCAAAGACTGGTGGTGGACAACAGAGCTGCTCGCCAGCCAAGCAGGACAGTTACAAAGTGGAGCAGAGGGGAAGGGAGGGGAGGCCCCGCCATGTTTGCTAAGATCTAAAGCCTCTTTTCCTAAAGCTTTGTTTGTATTTTATTCACTGCGCCAGCTGAAAAGTACACAGAAAAGCCTTTTCTTACCCTCTTTCTGTACGCACTCCTTTCACTTTTCACTCTCTCAGACTTGCTTGCTTTCTGACAGTTGATTCAATTCCTGTGTCCCAAAGGAAATTATGTGCTTAATTGGATTAATGGTAGTTTTCTTCAAATGGGGTGTGTGTGCACCCACCCACACTCAGAACGCCGAGCCACCGAGTTCCCCCTGGTAATGGCTGGCCAATGGCAGCAGCTTTACAGATTACTGGTATGGGTAGTGCAGTAGAAGTGGTGTACTTGACTGTAATTTTCACTGTAGTTTTAAATTATGTATAATCCACAGACCCTCTGTGATTATTCACCGGAATACAGTGTGCTTAGTACCCTCACCTGGGTAATAATGCTGACTAAACAGTCAAGCTGTTTACTGTTAGTCTCTCTTCGTCTCGTCTGTCTGTCTGACACAAATACACACATGCACAAAGACATGGTCCCCAAAGTAATTTAGGAAAATTGAGCCTAATGTGAGGTATGAAAGCAGATCTAGCTGTCAGAGATCTCGGCTGGCCATCACCTTCACCACGCCACTTGGCCCAGGTTAACACGGATACAATGATGTCCAAACACACACAGGCATCGCTGGAATTTGCACCTGTTGGAGACGTGGCTCCTCTGATCTTCTTCCATCCCTCAGAGATGGCCCTCTGGGTAATTTGCATTCCTTAATAAGCTGAGAGAGGACCAGAGAAAGAGGTGGAGATCGTTGGGGACAGTGCAGTTAAGTAAATGACCCTTTAGTTTCCCGTAAAGGTTAAAGGAAGTATATTGGGAGTTGAAGAGGTGAGATGATGTTGGTGTACGTCTGGTAAATGGACAAGAACGTGTAGAGGAGTTAAGGCTACGTGAGCATGCAGGGCAGGGGTTGGTAATGACAAGAGGGACCCTAAAACATGCGAGGGTGGATGGGGCTTGAGAGCAGCTGGATAGGATGGGGGTGCCTTGAAAAGAAGGGGGAGGGCCTATTCCTGTACCTATTTTCATACAAATGACCTCTTGCGTTGTGTGGCCCTTCAGTGGGCCAGAACCATAAACATTCTGTGCTAGTGCAGTTGTTGTTTAGTGGTGAGCTCTGCGTGTTACTGATTTTCTCCCATGGAGAGGAAGCCAATCCTGGGCAGAGATTAAAAGTCTCCTCTCCCCACCCGCGTGCGAATCACAAATCACACAGGACCGCAGTGCTTCCTCTGCCCAGGAACCCCCAACAAACACCCAGTTAAAAAGCCACAGCCACAGCTCTTGGTTTTCATCTCACTGGGCACAGGGAGTAGAGTTTGTATTTTAATTAAACTAGCATGTGTGCCAGGGATGCCGTGTCAGCACTGTGGTACGTGTACCACCACACTTCAACAAGCCAGTTTGGTTCCAGGGGGACTGTTCTGTTCATGTAAGTGCCTCCGCATCAGGTGTTATATCTGCTCACTGTCTGTTTATGGGTGGTGGAAACTGTAGCTCCACATGCACCCTGGTGGCAGTGATTAATTCTTTTTCCTAACATGATGCTTATTGACAAGGCTGTCGCACTGTCAACATATACTGTAAACTCAGTCAGGAATGGCAGTAAACTAATCATCAGAGGAAGAAGCTTTATTCATTCGTGTTTATGCATACTCCTACTATCACTTTTGTCTGCTCCCGTAAGGGGTCATCACAGCAGATTCATCACTGTACATGCATACAACAAATTTTGTTCTCTGCATTTAACCCTTCCTGTTGTATAGGAGCAGTGAGCAGCTGCAGCACCCAAAGACCAACTCCAGTTATTTTTCTGATTTTGTTGTAGAGGGACACTGGCAGGAGTATTAACCCTAAAATGCATGTCTTTTTGATGGTGGGAGGAAACCAGAGCACCCAGAGGAAGCCCGAATAGACATGGGCAGAACATGCAAACTCCATATGGAAAGTACCTGGGATGAGATTAAAACCTAGGACCTCGCTGTGAGGCAACAATGCTAACCACTGCACTTCCATGCTGCCAAAAAATTCCAATTTAGCTGATTTTCAGCCTTAATTCCTTATTAATTAAAGCAGTGGCATGTCTACAACATACACTTATGTTATTTGTACCGCCATAACCCACGGTAGCAAACTGGCCCCCAATAGATCTTCATGGATGATGGAAGTTAGTCAGAACTAGGAGATAGATTGGTGGAGATGTTCGTTTATATCTGCCATCAAGAAGTTCTAGTACTATGAATACCAGTACACATAGGCAAGGTAGGGCATCCATTTCCATCCATTCTCAACCACTTATCTTAAGTTGGGTTGTGGAATCATACTGGATACTGTCCCGGTACTC
This sequence comes from Regalecus glesne, assembly GCA_900302585.1. Taxonomy (NCBI): domain Eukaryota; kingdom Metazoa; phylum Chordata; class Actinopteri; order Lampriformes; family Regalecidae; genus Regalecus; species Regalecus glesne. The sequence goes on from OMLC01001289.1 coordinate 6,690, forward strand.
ATTGGGCAAAAGGCGGAGAAACACCCCGGACAGGTCACCATTCCATCCCAGGGCTTAAACAGTTAGTTAGTTGAGCAGTGTCTTGCTCAATGACACTTTCGGCAGGGACGGGTGAGCGAACCACCGGTCTTCTGATGTACCAGACAACCGCAATAATTTAACATTGTCAAAAGGAAATGCACCAAAGTGACATAGTTTCAAATGAGTAGAGGGGCTCCATTGCATTCTTGTGCAGATTAGTGGTAAAATAAAGTTTCCTTTGAATTTATTTTGTCTAATATAAATTAAAATTTACTTTAAACTGTAACATTTCCTGATCTCTAATGCTCTGTTTTTGGTGGGGGTGGTGGTGTCGGTGGGGGGGATTGCCCTTATCGTGGCCTTGGGGCAGTTAAGGGAGTATAATTGAATGGCCTATCTGCCCCACACAAATCCTCATTCTCCCTCTCAACAGCCTGCTGGCGGCATGCTTTATAGGATTATATTCAAGCAGGCATTTAGGATGTTGTAGCACAGATAGGCCTTCCTTTCTACTTGTCGCTGCCTTTCACCTTCTCGCCTGAGAGGATTATGTGAGGCTTCCGGAGAGGGAGCGCCGCTCGGCAAGGATGAGACCTCCGAAAGCTCTTCAGAGGCAGGGAGGGAGTCGGACGCTGCCGTCACAGCGACAATTCCTGCTTTCTCTCGGCGTCTTTTGGGATCAGGACTTCTCAGAATTTGACAGAGAGCGCCCCTATTTTTTTCTTACAGGGATGTATATGTAGACAAATACTTTTGTAGCCGATTGCAGAGCTGCCCGGGAGACAAAGTGGATGGTCTGGAGTCAGAGTATGACAGGAAATGGTTACTTGTTGAATGCACCCATGTTCAGTGTGGAGACTGTTTATTTGTAGCTCCAGAGGAACAGTGCCCTGAGGCTAATGATAGGATGCCTCCTATATCATCTTTGTCCAGTATCTGGTGAATCTTTACTTTTGGAAGCAAAATATGTTTCTGACAAAATAAGGAAAAAAACAATAGAATTAGTTAGAATTGGAACTTGTTTCAACTTGTATTTAATTCACTTGCTTATTAAAATCAATATGATAGCAACAGAGCATTCATTTATATTTTTCTTAGAACAGGTTTTGTTGAATTTCATTGAATGTGAAGAAATGTCAACCTCTTTTTTGAGTCAGTGAAAAGGGAATTAAACCCTGGATGTCATGGTGTTATTGTTTTTAACTCCGACCATATTTAGCCCTAGGTTAAAGGGAATAGCCATATATTTTTATCACTTTCTCATGGTAAACCAAGACCAAACAGGTGTCATTTGCACACCACATGGCCTGACCTTTTTTCTCCAACGCAAAGTTCCCAAAAGTGTAAAACAACAGATTGAGGTCTCCCTCCCTCCCTCCAGCTCACTCAGCACTTTTGTTCCTTCCAGATTCATACAGTTTTATTCAATGACAACTCCTCTTTAGTCCATACTTCACACTTTTGAACAGTTTATAAGATGAAACGTGTGTGTGTCTGTTGTTGGTCAGGTGAGCATTAAGATTATAGTTAACTTTTTTAAATTTTGAAACTTTATCTAAATGTTTCTGCTGCGTGCTTGCGTGTGCATGCTTGCGTGTGTGTGTGTTCCAGCTCTGCTGCTGTAGTAGGAGAGAGGTCAAAGGTCACGAGTGAGGTGCTATTTGTCTGCGCTGCCCCAGGGGGAATATTGTCTGTGCAGTCCTGAGTCTGTTGATGGCGTGTTGAGTTGACAACCCCTTCGGCAGCATGGTGGCCCAGTGCTTAACGCTGTTGCCTCACAGCAAGAAGGTCCTGGGGTTCGAACCCTAGGACCTTTCTGTTGGGAATTTGTATATTTTTCCCCATGTATTTGTGGGTTTCCTCCGGTGGCTCCCGTTTCCACCCACCTTCAAAAAGACATGTGTATTAGGGCTAATACTCCTACCTGTGCCCCTGAGTAAGGCAGTAGGAAAAAGAACTGGAGTTGGCCCCCAGGTGCCGCAGCTGTTCACTATTCCTATACAATAGGATGGGCTAAATGCTGAGAACACAAGTCATTGTACATATGGACAATGCAAATGAAGCTTCTTCTCACAAATACTGCATCATGAGGGAGACTGAGGCCTCTACTTCTTTATTTTTCTCCTTCCACATCATTCTCAGTGTAACGTGTTAACAGAAAAGTACCGCTGCTGTTCCTCTCATTCTTTTTTTTTTCATCCGCCCCTTGCGTTTGTTTCCAAATGTTTTTATTTATCGTTTGCACCATTGTCGCAAATACAATCGTATCATTTTCTGTTTATTAGCGGCCTGGCTACTGTCCAAAGCAAGAAACTATAGTAAGAATCACAAGCTGAACTAGAAACCTTGATCTTAGTGCTATGATAAAGGCAGAGTAAAACATCTGGTAGGCAAGTTGTGTTTCTTATCGATCCAATAGAAACAATGCCAACTGAATGAGGGTTTGGAGCCCTCTCAACTCTCGGAGTTCTCTTCATCGAGCGAATACCCATCTGAGGTTTACTCTTGTTTGATCTTGTCTCTTATCATAAGACTTATTCGCCGTCTTTTCCACCTCGGTCAACCGGGCTCGTTTTCTTTTGCCGGGTAGAGTTACACCATCCGCCACTACCTAGCCTGCTACCGGGTGGTTGACGGACTTCCTGAACTGTAAATCAAATTGCCAGGGAAAATCATATCGAGCGTTAGACAGAATTGCATAGTGAAAGTGAGACTTATAGGGAACCGAATTAAATGCTAATGGTTTACCTCATAATGATATGTTATAGTAAAAAAAGTAGTCTGCCCCATCCATTCAGTCAACTGCTTATCCAAAGTCAGGTGTTGGAGTCATGCTGGAGGTTATCCCAGTGCTCATTGGAGAAAAGGAAGAAACACCCTGGACATGTCTGCATTCCATAACGGGGCTTGAGCATTTAGGGGTTCACTGTTTTGCTCAAGGACACCTAGACATGCTTTCTGCAGGGGACGGGGATCAAATCTCAGATTCTCCAATTATTAGACAACCTACCTCCTGAGCTATGCTGCTCCTTTTATGTGCCTACTGCCACTTTAAATTATTTTTGATGGCATTTATCTCCGGCTCTTGACTACTTTAGCTACCAGCACAAATGGAAAAGCACCTGACTCCTTTGAATTTTTATAAAATTATCTCAAGGGGAAGCAGATGGGGTTTTGTGTTCATATATAATACTACTCTACACCATATAATCATTTGAAGAGTATTATTTTTGCATATTTCCTACTATTATGTTTTGTTCAGTTAAAGGTGTCATTCGAGGAAGGACTCCTCGGAGCCAGTTGCAAGTTAGGGGAACCTAAGACAAAAGTGCAAGTGGAATTCACTTTGTGTTACCAAAACCAAAGGGCTTTGCCTTGGGGTTGTGGTCATTACATCACTATCACTTTCCCTGCAGGCAGAATGTCTTTGATCTCCCCGCCACATCCCAGGGAGCATGATCTCTATCTCTCCATGGGTTTTCTATATCTCCAAGCTCTCTCATCTTCATGGCTTTCAGCAATAGTTCCCGGCCTTCACTGAGTATTTATTGAACCTTAAGGCTACATTTCAAATCATTTCCGCCATTCTGTGACATGCTAGCTCAACCAACCGATTGCATTCATTCCAATCGTTCTCTATTCTAGCCCTTAGTCGGCTCTCCCTGTTAGATATCGGTGCTGCTTCTGGATTGCTCGCCGGGAGGTCTGTTGGATTTCTAATTAACTGTGTATTCTTGTTGAATGCTTTCTTTGCTCAGAACTTAGAAAACGTATCATCACTGAAGTGAGACAATAATCAAATAGTTAAAAACAGGAGGAATGGATGGTAGGGGTCCCTAGATCCAGTTGAAGTCACCGGGTATCGGGCCAACTGTTGCTGCAACATAGACAACATTTCAAGTTTTAATCAATAAGCCAGGGTGAGGAGTTCATAATGTTCTCTGACGTGTTATTTGGAAATCTGGATGCTATTTGTTTTGGGGTTGTTGCTTCTTCACACTAACAGTCATGCGAACATAGACATTCCTCCTGAACTTGATCATCTCGCACCTGTGTGATATATCCGATGGCATAACGTTGTCATTTTATATTTTGTGTGAAAACAAATAAAGCATCTCCTCAGATCAACACCGAGCAACAGGAGGACTTAGTCAACACTAGTTTGGAGTATCTGGTGGAACAAAACATCTGTGATTTCCAGACAATGACAGGGTCAGTTCTGGAAGCAATTTGCTTTCAATGCAGCGTACCGACTGTGGTGCTTTTATGGAGAGGAGAGGAGATAACCATGCATATTCCTCCACTTGTAATGACATTTTGATAACCCTTTGACAGACTTGGTTAAAATGACTTGAGATTAGATTAGATGCGCATTACAACAGAACATTGAACCGTAAGTGAAATCCTTTCCAGATCCCAGATCTACCAACTCGATGGCCACGTAAACATCTGCTAGCTTTCTACTTCTCAGCAGTGTAACAAGACTAGTTTCTGGCTGGAGGCCAATGATGTCATTAACAATACTACTCTAAAATCCTATCATCATCTCCCAACACTTGGTCTCAGTTTGCCCCTGATGAGTCCATTATGTCTTAGTGGATTCCATGTGCTGGATGTGCCACCTGCTTTCCTCTACGTCTTTCCAGTGGGTTTTCCACACCAGCTTTCACAACTAATGCCCAAAGTTTATTATATTCATGACTGGCAACTATTTCAGCTGATAAAGTGCTCTGATATACAAGCACGTCATCTCCACCCTGATTGGTCAAACAGCCCTTTTTTAGGCTATTGTGACAGATGCAGCGCATGTCTGCATGCAAGTGCTGTTTCATGTGTGATAAATCACATGCGTGTGTAGTGCAAGGGCACATGCATGCCACAGCAGGTGGGTGGCGTGCGTTGCGTGTTCAGCTGTTATTGAGCCACCCGGGGAAACGGCAGGAATTCCATACGGTAGCCAGCTAACTCTCCCCTCCTCCTCCTCCTCCTTGGTCCTCTACATTCTGTTCTCTTCCCCCATATTCAGCTCTTATACCTGCTTTACTCTCTGCCTTGTCCCTCTCTCCACCTCCTCTTCCACTCCTGCTGGGCTCTAGTCTTCCCCAGCTCTCAGCTGTGCTTGTCTGGCATGAACTCAGGATGCCACCGATTCAACCCTCAGATGTTATATATGGGGTCCTGGGAGTCAATAGAAGCAGAGCAGGGCAAGTGGATAAATATAGGATCTTCTCCTCTCCTCACTCACAGATATTTGATAACACCTGGGCTTAGCTGCAGAGTATGGACACCCCACCTAACCTCAACAAATGTGGTTCTGCTCCCAGAGCTGGTGGTTAACCAGGGTATAACCTACCCTCCATTACATCCCCACTCGAGGAGGTTTTCTTTTGACAGCTGACACTTACATTGCTTTGATCATCGCCAAGCAGCTGGTGCTGCGGCCACTCATGTTCTTGCACAGACCAAGGTTAGTGCGGTGGTAGCTTTGCGGTGAGTGTT
>OMLC01001292.1:0-11964 GCA_900302585.1 Regalecus glesne
AAAGTGACCACGGTAGCTCAGTGGTAGAGCGCGCGCTTCAGGAACTGATGAACCAAAGGCAGCAGTTTCCAACTCACTGTAGGGTGTCAAGAAGGGCATCCGGCCTGAATCTCCCATCTCCATCAAAGTCTGTCAACCCCCACAATGTGAAGACTACTCATGACTCGTAAACTGTATCTCTTAGGTAGGGGATAAAAAGATGCTTTAGTTATTTGTCATTGTACATACAAACAACAAAATTTGCTCTCTGCATTTAACCCATCTAGTTTTAAAGGAGCAGTGAGCAACCACAGTACCCAGGAAGAAGTTAGGGGTTCCATATCTTGCTCAAAGACTCTTTGACATAATTTCTCAAGGGAATAGGGGTCAAACCACCAATTTTATGATTACGAGACAATTGCCCAACCTACTGAGCTATGCCGCCCCCTAGGCTAGACCCTGGGGTAAGGTCTAACTCCAACTCGCACATGATTGCGGATGTTTATTTGCAGACCTCGGGTTGCTGGTGCCATAGAAAGTCACTTGCAGTCATTTTCAGCCTTGGGTCTAATACCATTTCCACCCGTCTAAGTCATTCCTCATGTACTCGCCTCTCCCTGATGAATATATACAAATGAATCAGAGTTAATGTTTTAAATTAAATGTCTGTGACCAGCCATCATTTATAAGTCCTACCGACCACCTCGCTTCCAAGCTCATTACAGTATTGTTCATAATTTATGGCTGTTGACTCCCTAATGGTTTCTTAAAGGGCTATTACACAAAGGACTTCACATTTTATCCATAAGAGCCACAAGTCAATCTACTTAAGAGGCTGAGTCACAGCCATACGATATTCTAAGAAATTCATTTCAGACTGTAAAGGGAAAGATAAAATACAAGTGCAATGGCATATAATAATGACTAGAATGCACGTATCTGCTAACACATGTAAACACACATGACTTAGGGCAATACAGGGCAAGATTTGGGTTTTGCTGTCGGGGATGGGGCAAAGTGTATCAGAGGCTCAACAAACCCATAATAAAGTGTAGTGAAGCTCCTACAGCCAGTACAATGTAGCAGTACTTATGCTGTTTAAGTCGGTGTAACTTCATACATCATGTATATCAGACATTTAAGTAAGGGACTCAATCAGAATGTCCTTCTTTTTTTCCACATTAATAGTTGAATTTCTCTCCTAGGCGCCATTTTCAAAAGACGAATTCTATTCATCATCCTGAGTGATTTAATGTGGGATTATATAGAAATGCAAAGGAGAAAATCCATTCCGTCCTGTTTCAGCAATCTCTGCCAACCATGGAAAAAAGCCATACCATGCATGGCAGCGAAGGTGAACATTTGTCCTTGTCTTCACTGTCAGTGAGTGAGGATATCCAAGATAACCACATGAGAATGAATGGCTCAGTAGAGCCCACCCAAAGCTGAACAAATAAATGTAAAATCTATGTGCAGTAAGCATTTCACATGCTATAAAGCCACATACCGTAGGTCATATGTTATGAAATTCAAAAGCATTAAATAAATTCAGAATAAAACATCATTTGGACTTATGGCACCAATTGACAATGCATGCAAAACGGAAAAATCCCTATCGCTGAACGTTTCCTGAGAATTAACTGTTTTGGCCAAGTGCGTCTATGTACGTGAAGCATCCCCCCCCATTGGAGGCAAGAACATATGCACAACAGGTACGTCACCACTACAAAGTCTTGCTATGGTAAAGTAATCCATAAACTATGCTCATACATTACACCCACCATATTTCTTATATACTATAAAGCCCATCACCCATATCACAAAAAATAGAATCAGCTCATCTGGACACAGAAAGGTATAGGCGACGTCTTCAGTCTTAACTGACTGGTATCAATTCTAATTTTTGGGGATGAATTATCAAGCATGAGCACACACTTTGAAAACTGACTAGCAGAAGGCTCCAAGTTCGAACCTATGGTAGGGTGTCAGGAAGAACATCTGGCCTTAATCCCCCATGCTCCATCTATGTCCATGTCCACTCATGCTCGTGGGGACTAATCGTGACATGTAAAATGAACCTCTCCCTATCATAAAGAGACATTGCCGTACACTATACCACATACCATACAATAAGTCCACAACCCATCATGCCCATATCAAATGCTATATGCCCCCACTATACCACATTATATTTTGAGAAATTGTAGCATTAGTTTGTCAATATTAAATTTGGTGTCTTTCTTTTCACCTTTACCCAGGTAACCATTAACAAAGTCCATTAAGTCATTTTAATGGATCTGCCCACAATTTACCAGGAAAAGAAAAAAATTGTTCAAGAGGGAAAAAAACTGCTGCAGTATGCAGGGCCCATAGCATATTAAACAAACAAAATAAAAGAACTCAGTGGAGAAGAAAAGTATAGATTACAGTAGGTAAATATGATTTAGATTTTTCGCACAGCTGTGTGTTACGGAACTCCTGTCGAGAGGCCACAAACTGTTCTCAGGAATCGATGCATCACAATGCAGACATGTCAATAAATTATCTGGTGATACCCAGGGCTGTTGTTATTTACAATTAACCAGCTTTGCCCATACCCTGTCTACATTGCATATCATCAAACAGATACATATTGATGGAAGCAGAGGCTGCAATGTCATTGGACTGCAATAGATGTATAAGAAACAGAGCTAACCCGAGTCTGACAGCATAACTGATGAGCAGAAAGCTTGTGCAAAAAGAGTAGTTTGTCATGAGTGACATCTTCATTTTGCTATCAATCCCTTAAAGAATGGTAGTGAGATACTTAACTAAGACATTTACAGTTCTCCTCAAGCATGTCAACCAGCAGTATGCTCTGTACAAAACCAACAGAGTCCATTCTCTAAGGTACAAAAGTACCTCTGTGACGGTTCCACAGAGGAGGGTAACACACAGTGGTCTGTCTTTTGTTTAAGGACTTCTTGTCTGTTTAGTTATTTAACTTTATTATTTTCATCTTCATCAAACCCAGGGAATGGATGGCAAGTTAATCTGAATAAATCTGTCAAGTGGCCATGCCAGAAAAGCCAATTGCATTTGGCTACACACAAAGGGGAAGTGTGTTCATTCACCAGACAAATCAGAGCCTTGAGGAGATTATAAATTGGAGAGAGCAATCGAGTCTAGAGCTAGATTTTTATTCAATTCCCCCTTAATTAGATCTCCAGCCTCTAATTGACTTTCTAATTTTTCAATTAGCAATCAAATCTTTTTTTCATAAGACCACATCATGCTTAGACTTGCTAATCACTGCCTGAATGAAAGAGGAGACTGCAATACTTGTACAGATTGAAAGAGGAAAACGTCATCAGGGAATCCTTTAGAAGCGTTTCAGTGGATGATCATGAGGGTAATTATTAGTCACTTTGACGGAGCGACAAAATGTATAAAATGTATGTATTGGAGAATGATTTGCCATGCAGCCTGACCACACACCATACATGAGCTGTCTGTCCCTGAAAGACTCATGTCGCTTACTGTCATGAAAACCCAGGTTCTCCCATAACCTCTCAAAAGTCATTAACTCATGTAAACGAACTCGTGATTAAGGAAGAGAGGTATTTTTATCATTATCTTTATGGAGAATACATTAAACATGGTCCACTTGAAAGCATCTTTTGGAAAACCATTTGAACATGCCACGCATTACATCCCAACACAATCTAAACTGTAATGATAGCAATCTGCTGTCAGTTACTGACATGAAGATAAATGGAATTGGTAGATTGAAGGCTCGACCTCAGCTGCACAAAGGCGTCCATCTGCCCCATTACAGCCTCCTCCAGCTGGGCCAGCTGGAACAGGGCACCTCCTATGGGACAGGAGGGCCAATTACACAGCATAATGATTCATAGCCACCCGGTAATGAAGTCCCCTTTCTCATCAGCTTTAATCACAAAGTATGGATTTTTGAACAAGGAAGAGCTTGGAGAGGAAAAGGAAATGGAGTAAGAGCAAAAGGAGATTTAGATGATTGTAAGAGAAAGTTCTCCACACTCCCAAGTTGTTCAAGAGGACTTTCCATTAAAAAAAAAACTGATAGTTCAAGAAAAATTAACTTAAGACTCGAAATGGGACAGAGGCTTCTTTTAATCTTTTGCTTTTGTGCAGGCAAGAAAAAGATAAAAAGAAATGTCAGCTACAAGCAGAACAGACTCAGCTATAGAGAGTTGAATTAAAATATAAATATTTTCATTAAAGCATTATTTCATTAAAGAAGTGCTGATATCAGTGGCAGATTTGATTGATTTTGTAGTGATTCTGATTTGATTGACATGGAAGGTATTGAGAGCTCTTTATAACATTTCTTCTAATAAGCTCCCACTGCCTCCACGTAGTGAGCCACCTGCAGTGAGTAACACACGCTTTAAACCCCCCCCACGTGCTCAGCCCGTCAGTCGCAATGGGAGGGCTCTCTCATTTGAACTGATCTGCAATCTAATTTTAATAAAATTACCAAATTGTAGAATGCTTTTAACATTGTTAGAAAAACAAAAAAGTACAATTTTTCACTTTGACTGTGCTACTTTTGAAAACATACAACAGATTACGATCTTAGCCTCAACAAAAACTATGCTAATACGGGGCAAAAATGAAGCTTGGATAGGCTAGAAGCAGATAAGCTCCTCATTAGTCTGTTTACATTTCACAAGTCTATGTATAGCAAATGCTTGGGAGCACAGGGAATTCAGTCAATGAGATGCAGACTCAGGTGGTGCAATCTCCTTGGGGAGTATCAAGTACTAAAATAATTCTCTTTAAACATTTTGGATGAAATGGTGCCAGTGCCAATAATCATCCCAAAGTCGCAATTAGGTATGTTAAGCCATTCCTGTGGGACACGTTGCCATTGCGGAATAGAAAGAGGAAGGGCATTATGTGAGCAGTAATTTGCTCATTTCAGCTTCCCATCCTGGCAGTTAATATTGCTCATAATGCCATTCATATTATAGGTATAAGATAATATGAATAAAGCCTTTGTATAACAAAAATTATTATGTAGGGGTTTACAAAGGTGATGTGAAGGGCCTCTGGCCACAAGAGGTCAGAGTTTTGCCTTCTCTCTTACCTTCTGTCCAGTCATTATTGTTCTTCATGCAGACGGTTGAGGACAACCAAAGGCATCAAGCATCTGGGGGTCCCGTTTCAAGAGCTAATGTGGGACCCTAACCTATAGGAGGAAAAAAGTGGAAGAAAAAGGTGAGGATTCAAGTTATGTTGCATCAATAACAGTAAATATTCTGACTTAAATTGAAATGTATTATGTGCATGTTCAGCATTGTGAACACCTTAACGTGATAATAATCAAAACCATTCACTTAAATAAAAACTAGAACAATGACATTTTAATTTGGAAAGAGGAGAAGCCTCGCCATACTACTACTATTAGTCAGCAACGTACAACAGCACGATATATTCTGAGCTGAGTAGGCATCTGAGCTGGTACGTAATACGTAGCAGCTCAGATGCCAGCCAAGCGCCAACTTCGCAGTGGTTCTCACGGGTCATCTTTGAAGTTACCACAGTTCGCCTCACCCAGGAATGGAGCAGGGAATTGTGCCTTCAAGGCAAAATACAATAAGGCTGCCCCTCTATTTTTGACATACTAAATATACCAGCAACAACATGCAAAGCCAATATGCCATACAAATAATTCAAATAGTCTAATGCAACACTCATGTGCTCAGTGTCAACAATATGCAGATACTTTGCTGATCCATATGGAAATTATGCACCAAAATGGTTAGCATAATGGTTGGTTTGGTTTGGTTCACTGTCAACCACTAATCCGAGGGGCTAGGTCATGAAGGAACTGGATGCTATCTTGGTGCTCACTGGGCAAAAGGTAGGGAAACACCCTGGAGAGGTCACCACCAGTGGTGGTCCCCTAACTCCCCCAGTGGTCCCCTAACTGCTCACAGGGCAGAGTAGTTTGGGTAATAATGTCTTGCTCAAGGACACTTCAACATGCTTCCCTTCAGATGTGGGGATTGAACCTGCAATCTTCTGATCACCAGACAACTGCTCTGCCCACTGAGTTATGCCACCCCAAAAGACATCACTGATCCCCTCAAGACACTCTGCCACACCTGGTCTTACCCAAATGATAGAAAAGCATTGAAAGTGAAAAGGTGAATGCAAAATGGATTAAACATAGTTAAGGCTACCAATAGCATGGACAACTTGAATGAAACAAAGGGTCCAAGATATCTCCCTCCTATCTTCTATACATTCTACTTGAAACATTTGCTTTACTTGGTTTGTTCTACTGTTGTCAACCTATTATGGAGATTATCTCTGGATTGAATTGAATAGTTATCAAAGATGATATACTTAGAATTTCAAAGGGAAAAAAACAATATAAAACATAAATCAGTTTATCAAATGCTTTCTCAATTTGGATGACTTGGATTTTCTTAAGGGGCCAATTTAGGCCCTGCTTCATTTAGAGAGATATTGCACAGCATTATTCATAGGCAATAATTGTATTGCAGCCCTATAACATGACAGTTATATGGAGGAGGAATGATGGTGATGTCTCCCAGTCATATCATTCTCAACAAACATATTCCCAGTTGGTCTAGTTAGATGAAAGAAAATTGCCTTGAAATAGTTACCTCATTGCAAATAACAGTAAGGAGGTGGTGAAGATAAATAACTGCAGTGGCATTAAGGGTCCGAACTGTAAACAAAGTAATATATTACAGTAATGTTACCATGTGGTATTGCCACAAGAGTACTGGGGCTAGCCAATGTAATGCCATTATAGGGTAAATGTTGTTGTTTTTTTCTTGATCAGCATACTGGTCATTAGTGAGCAGGCTATTATTTCCAGTGGGGATTTTGTCCAAATAGTAAATGAACAAATTATTTCTAACCGCCACACTGGAGGTCTTTGTAAAAAGAGGTGCATTGAAAAGATTAGCACTGGGAACACCTGCATGATGAATCATCACATCAGTTCATTTTATTATCAACAACATTATCTGTACCTACTCATAGGTTGCTGTTATGGCTTCATTTAGAAAACTAAAGGTTTTATTTGGAGTTGGAAGTGATCCTCACAAAATGTACTGCATTGTGAGTAAAGAGGCTAAAAATATGTCACTGTGAAACAGAGTAAAAGTACGGATAATGTCCCTCTCTAAACTCCTTAGAAATGGCTAACTCGGCAATCAGAGAGGCTATAAGCTTGCCACTGAGAGCAGCCTCGCCAATTTGCTGAATTCCGTATTCTGGTGACTTTTACAGTGACTTTTACCTCGACAGCCCCATAACTTTGAAGTGCCAGTTAAAGCCTTAGAAGTGCCATGATCATTACTCTTTGCATGATGTCAGACTAGACAACAGTTCCTTTAATGTGGTACTTGACTCTTTTTCACAGATGGAGTGCCTACACAATAAACCCTATATTATGCAAGGTAAATGCCGAAATAGCTGTGCGGTGCTGTGGAACTTTAATCACTATTAGCCTTTCAAAACTACTCACCTCCCACACCTGTTTCATTAACTGTGCTCAATCAAGTCTTGGAAATCATTACCATTATTGGAATGATCACCCTAGTGTGTGATACTTAAGGTTGTATTTCATTGTCTGTAATTAGAAAATGAGAATATGAGTTTCATTATTCAGCAGGGGGGCTATATAACATGCCCTACAGGGCAATGCGTTTTGCTTAGTAATAATAAGGGATGTTTGCCTAAATGAAGGTCATATAGTTACATGATGAAAAAAACTGAGTAATAAAAGAGGAGTTGGATCTTGAGACCAGTATCAGAGGATATTGGTCTTTCAGTCTAAGACCCAGTTTTATTTGGTCTCAGGTGAGAATTTTAAATTTCTCAAACTTTTTATGGTAAAATTTTTGAGGTATTCGCATGCTACAATTACAATTAACAAGTATCCTCACCTGTGAGCACTACTTCCCCATTATTTCTTAAGCCTAGACTATTGTTATAAAGTTAATTGCATTGGATTTAATTTTTAGTTTAATGATAAAATGATATTTTATGCATTCATTACATCAACTTCAACTGTGTTACCGTGAAAAATCAGTACATGTAAAGCTAAAACTGGGAATCATCCCTGTTCCCTCAGCCTTGTTTGTGAGGAGAGAAGTATGTTTGTATTGCCACATGACCAAGGCTGGTGGAATATGTTCTCTGCATGTAACCCATCCAATTGTATAGGTGCAGTGAGCGCAACCACTGCATGGGGCTCAAAGAGCAGTTAGAGGGTCAGTGTCTTGCTCAAGGACACTTCAACATGCTTTCTGCAGGGGCCAGAGATCAAAGCACCAATCTCCCAATACTAGACAACCACCCTACCACCTGAGGTATGCCACCATTTAGCATGAGAATAAGCTAGCTATAGTTAAGGTTGGGTTAAGGTAAGCATTGGGTTATGGTTAAGGTAATGTATAAGATAAAAGTTAAGTCAGGTTAAGATAGATGTATGCTGTAATTTTTTTGTGGAAATACCTGCGAGGACGACACGTATATGGCTCAGGGAGTACAATGTGATGTCTAGTTATCAGAAGGTTGCACTCCTTCAGGAAGCATGTGGAAGAGTCCTTGAGGAAAATACTGAACCCCTAACTGCTCCACGGGCGCTGCAGCCTCCCACTACTCCTATACAAAAGGATGGGCTCAATGCAAAGGATACATTTTATTGCAAGAATATAATGAAAAAAAGTAGCTTTCCAAATAAATGTATAAATTATTGTTTTTTAGATACCTTTGTTTCCTCCCATGAGATGACATTATCATTTTGATGCTTGAAGTGGAAAATTAAAATTAAAGCTAAAAACATCCATGAGAAAAAAACTGATGGAAAACAACAACCCCAACCCCATATCTTGTTTCCAGCAGCTGCAACGCCATTGACTCTTCCTATTATACTGATACATAACATGTTCAGTTTATAGAGATCAACAGAAACTAGAATTTGTAAAAAGAATAAAAATAAAAGTCAAGCTTGAGCAACACGCCTACTAGGATTAAATCTGAAGTGACAGTCCACGAAAATGAAAGGTTTTGATCTTATTTTAGTGTACAAACCTTTGAAAGAGTTCATGAAAGGCTAATAAAACTGTTTTCACCAAGAGGAGTAATACTCCACATACATAGTGTTACTTTTAAGCCCGTTCTCTTTAAAGTATGTCATTCTACAAGTGCTGACAGTCATGGCATTTCTGACAATGATTCCATGGAAAATGCCAATGGTGTCATGATTTCAGAGCTACGGCCGCACATTCAACCTCTGGCGTTCAAAGATGACTGCTTCCATAAATGTGTTGAAGTAATGAAAAATTAAACTAAACTAATGAAGATTAAACCATTTGTTCAATAACATAATTGCTGTTACTGGTGTTTTAGATTTAGATGGACATGTCACCTGTGAGATATTCACGTCTCACTGCACAAAGGATTTATCACGTGTATCATTTGTGTGTTCATGGAGATGTCTAACAGCTCTGTACTGATAACTTGTTGTTTAACAGCTGTTCTACGTTCTGTTCTATGCGTTGTGTTTAACCACTGTGCTAACTGCTGATTAACAGTCAACTTAAAAACAGTATTTAGGGCTGAACAGCATGTACAAAAATATTTATCCTACTTTGCAATGTTTTGTTTTGTTTGGGCAGCATGGCTCAGAAGGTAGAGTGGGTCAGGTCACTTGTTCAATCACCAGCTCCTTCAGAGAGTGGGAAGTGTTCTTAAGCTAGAAACTTGTCCTCTAACCGCTCCCTGGGCACTGCAGTTGCCCACTGCTCTTATGAGTTGTCTGTTTTACATGTTGCAACAAGTCTCCACATTGTGGGGGTGGACAAAGAGTTAGATAGAGCTTGGGGGATTAAGGCCGGATGCCCTTCCTGATACCCTGTCATGCGTTCGAACCCGCTGCCTGACTCTTCAGTTCCCAAAGTGCATGCTCTACCACTGAGCTACCACAGCCCCCACACAATAGGAAGGTTTAAATGCAGACGACCGTTTTCCTTGTTGGAATATAATGACTAAATAAAGTGGCTTTCCTTACCTTCCTTTCCTTTTGTCTCTTTTAGGCAAATAAATACCAACTTCTTAATGACAAATGACTATTTTTCTAACACACAATCACAACTGTGTGTGATCAACTTCTCCCCTGCCTATCTGCAGTATATGCCTAATTAATATGTAATTATATTGGTTTTTTAATATCAATGATAAGAAACAATCATGAATTGCATTTCACAGATTGCATAGTTTCTCCCCTCAGGAGAAGTTCAGGGAATAAAGATCAGCAACTTCACACTTTAACTGCTGATAGCATGGAACGTATTGAGTGATTAAGTAATCCATAAGAATATGCTAGCTAAGGCAAACAGCATGTGGCCAAGTTGAAACTTTCACACACAGCTGATGCTTTGACTCGACTGGTTTTGTTTTAGCACACATTATTGTTGGAGATGGTTTTATTCCATCTCTCTCTTTCATTGGGTAATCAGTTTGCCTACAGGCTCACCACAGACTGCAAACTACTAGTTACAATCAACCTACCAGCAGCCTGATATTGAAAGGCTGCTGAGGGATGCTGGCCATGGCTTTGAATAGATCACGCCTTGCTCTAAGCCGTTTGATCTTTCTTATAGAGAGTGGGGTCATGGTTCATGGAACGGCAATGCCTAAGCTTCATGTATGATCTTGTGAAATGTTCCCTTTCTTCTAGAGGGCGGGGAGCATTGATGAAGCTCTTGTGTGGGTGTGTCTGATTTAAATGCTGAACAGGAAACATCTGCCTGGAGTCAAGAAGATTAATCTGGCTGTTATTTTCAATATTGCACAGCTTTAGCGACAGCCCTCCTCCTCACAAAGTGGGTGGGAGGCAGAGAGGGGCAAACATTAAAAACAACAAATATTAATGACGTGTTACAGTGAAAAATAATGATGCACGCTCTTCCTGATAGCACCTGTACTTCCTTAATGGCATGTGCAATTATGTGGGTTTCCATTAACATGTAGGCAGGAAGGGTCACTGCTAAAGGGTTCCATTTCAATCACCGCTGCATCCTTCCTGCTTGTCTTTATAAGTAACTAACAAGAAATTCATTTGAAATGTTATGCATGCAATGGTCCAGTCAAACCATTACACAATATGAATACCAGCTCAAAATTTCAGTCAGGTTGTTCAGCAGATTTGATTACTGAAAAAAAATTGATAAAATATATTTGAATTCATTTCTCATGAAGAATGTAGTGGAGATTTAAAATAAGAATTGTAGACTCTGGATGGGATAGCTCAGTGTGTAGAGTGATTGTCTATCAAGCTAAAGATTGTTGTTTTAATCCCAGCATCTGCAGAGAACTGTGTCTAAGTGTCCTTGAGCAAGACACTGTTCTCCAACTGCTCTGCCTTATGATGGACTGATGACCTGTACAGGGTGTGTCCCCACCTATTGCCAAATGAGGACGGAGAGAGGCTACAGTAACACTGTGACCTGATTTCAGAGAAGTGCTTGATGATGGATGGATGGATGGATTATAGACTCTTGTATTTTTACTGCACTTGTAACAACTTTTTTGTAAAAACAAAAACAGCAAAAAACAAGACCTGTACAAGAATATTTCACTGCCTTTTGCCTAATGAGCACTGGGATAGGTTCCAGCATGGCCCCAGGACCCAACTTCAGATAAGCAGTTGACAATGGATGAATAGATGAAATACAAAACAACATGATGAGGGCTTGACAACATGAGACTTATCATGTTGAAGGACGCATAGGTAATGATGCATTTGACATTGTACTGCATCTACATAGTACAATGAGTAGCTTTTTAATATTCAATACATCAATCAATGTTAAGCCAATTCATTTTTAAAATGAAATTAAGCATACAGTATATAAACAATTGCATCAATGTAAGAGGGCAAAAAAATCCAATGTAGTTGGTTTAACATTGTGA
>OMLC01001294.1:0-13028 GCA_900302585.1 Regalecus glesne
ACATCATGCTCTCCCTCTCACCCCCACTCTAGCGCCCTTTCCCCCTCTGACTTTCAGTTTCTTTAGTGAGGGGATAAATACAATAAATTGACAATGCCATAAAACACTGTGAAGCCACAGTGATGCTATCGTGGTATTCTCTACATCAGTACCATAGTGTGAACACCAATAAGTGGAAGCCCATTGTCAGTAACTTGTTTTCCACTAGATACGTAAGCAATTAACACGGCCCTTAATATATTTTTTGTTGTAAGTGGTGAGTACGAATGGGCTTAATACCATGTGCTGTTGGTGCCAGTCGATGTCAAAACATGGAGCTGGCAACTGTTGAGGTTAAAAATACTATTAAATGGACTCCGTTTTACACGTCTTACCTTTATGTTTGTTTCAGTCTACTGACCACTCAAAGCACTTTACAATATATGCCCCACATTTACTGAGAGTGAGGCATTAAGGACAGATGTCCTTTCGTGACACTCCATGGTGGGATCAAACCTGAGCTACTCCAACCCTGGTACAATTACAAGTATGAGAAGTTATTATATCTTCAAATGTTGCCCTCACCCTTGTATAGTTTTACTGTAACGTTTTTGAATGTAGTCTTGAGACCTTTCAATCGTGTATCGTTAATTGCGTTTTTTACTATACACACAACATCCATGGCATGTCTGTCCATCTTGGGAGTTCCCTCCCCTGTTGTTCTCTCTGACCTTTCTACCTGTTTTTTTTCTCACTGTCAGAGGGTTTTTTTCTAGGGAGTTTTTCCTTGTCTGATGAGAGGTTCTAAGCACAAGATGTTGTTTTGTTGTAAAGCTCACTGAGGATTTTTTGAAATTTGGATAATATGCAAGGTCAAATAAAATCAAGTTCCCTGAACTGTTTGCTGCACATCCAGTCATAGTGATAAGCTGGCGATCATAGTGATAAGCTGGCAGAAATCCCAGATGTGATTTACTTGAGTAATATAAATATGGTTGCTGAGGAACTTGCCTTGGCTTCAACTTTAGTTGCCGTTCTATCATTACTTGATCAATCCAGAATTCATTATAGATCAGAGTTGTTTACACATCTAAGTATCTGAAATTGAATAAAGTTCAAGAATAAGGTGTATTCTAAGTGGGCTAACATGAAAAAACCAACATAGATTATTTATGCTTATTATTACTTAGCATATTATTCCGTGTTGCCATTAAACTTCTATGCTGGTTCAAAAACTGATCATTGAGTTTTTTGATGAATGTAGGCTGTATTGTGGTTTTGCGATTGTGTAAGGCCATGTGCACGAGCGTATTAATGTATTTCTGACGGATGGAGTAGGTGTGTGGTTTGGTGATGGAAACGGCATAAACATCTAATAGTTGGCCTTGAAAGTGGAACTTATCCTCCTGTGTAAGGCTCAAAAGCTGCACATTTTCTTTCTCACATCAAAGCCTGGTAATGTTTTGGATGGAAGGAGCAAGAGCAAAACACAAGCGGGGCGGCTGGTGTCCTTAATGATGTTTTGGACTTTCCTTTTGCAGCAAGTCGTGAAAATATAATGAAGTTGTGGTAGTTCCAAGCCAATGGTTTATGCTGCTGTCTTTAAAATTCTTTTAAGCAGCCCTGAGCAGTCAGGTTGCCAAACCACATAGAACCTGTCAGGACGCTCTTGATGGTACTAGGATAAAAGTTCATAAGGGTTTTGGTGCTCGTACCAAAACTTTTAAATGCATCTGAAAATACAGTCTCTGCTGTGCCATCAGGATGCAATTGGTGTTGAAGAGACCATGTGAGGCTGTCTGTGATGTGCAATCCAAGAAACCTAGAGCTGTTGACATATTCAACAGGTCACTGTTGATGGAAAAAGGAATGGGACTTTCTCTGATCTTTCTGAAATTAGCAATATTTTTTTGGTTTTATCGACATTTAAAGATAGTTATCATGGCACCATATGTTTAAATCTTCCACTTCCCTCCTTTAGGCCCTCTTATTAATCCAATAACTGTGGTTTTATCTGTGAATCTAATGATGCTGTTGTGACATTTGGTAACACAGTTGTTACACTATACAGTAGAAGACTGAGATGGCAGCCTTGAGGTGTGCCTATTCTAAATTAATAATTCTAATTAATGTTGATGGGTATGTCTTTTCTCACAGGCTGGGGCCTGCCTGTCAGGGTGTCAAATAGCCAGTTACAGATCACGTTGCCTTAAGTCCTCTGAGTTTCAACACCGATTTGGATGGTACAGTTGTAGTAAAAGCAGAGCTGTAATCGATGAGCAACATTCTAACAATGTCCGGCGATCTCACAGATGCGGTCAGACCTGGCGGGACCCCTTGCTATAAAACCAGCCCTGCTCAGTGGGGCGCTGTAGAGAGATTAGACTTGTCATACAGATAAGAGGGAGACTGTCACACAGTGTTCACAGAGGTACAAAAGATGAGAGAAGTGATGAGACTGATGCAGCTTGTTTCAGCCAAAACAAATTATATTAAAATAATTATGAACAAGAAAAATGCAAAAGATGGTTCAAATCTCAAGGAGAGAGAGAGAGAGACAAAGAGAATTGTTGTTTTTTCAACAATGAAATTTATGATCTATTTAAGCTGTCCTATTACATTGGAGTAGTAGGGAGCTGAAGTCCCATAGGAACAGTTCGGGGTTCAGTGTCTCAATGAATCCATATAAAGGGAAATAACAATAATAGATACAATTTCAATGAAGTGAAAACAAATGTTGCTAGCATGTAAACACGATAAATAACATAATAAACACAAGTAACAGAATTTGGCAATAACGTGCTGATTTTTAGCTATATTTCTGCTGGTAAATATCAATCTGTACGCTGTTGTTTATTTTTGCAACTTGAGGAGGATGTGTTCTGTAGGATGCATGTTGGCATCATGTAAAGCTTAGTCACTTCTCCAGTGGCATATCTGCCTCTGGGTTTTGTCGAAGTAGTCTGGCTGTCTTGTATATGAAATGGTTATTTTGGCACAAATCCACATAGACACTTGATGACAGCTGTTGAAATCAGCTGCTGATGACCTCAGCTGTTGGAAGCAAAATAATAAAATGATGCAGCTCCCGTGATATTACAATAAATGACACACGGGTCTCGGACAATCCGATTGACTGATCGTGAACAGCCATACATTGATGGTAGTTGACATAATAGTTTTTGTAAAACTTCCAGCAACTAAGCACCTTAAGAATTTCCGTCAACTTTCTACCAGAGAATCATCACATTTTGCTTCAGTTATCCTAAAAGACACATCGTGAAAAAAATTAATAATCCCTTGTCGGTGTTCATGGTGCAGCTAGTGGGAGAAGAATTGGGATTTTTGAAAATGAAAATTTTCAAGGTTTATCTAAAATGTTTTCATCCAGTTATTTAATTAAATTGGAAATTTAATCTCTTAAACCAAACTCGATAAAAACAAGTGTTTGACTGAAAAATGCCAAGCTAAAACAAAAGACCAGAGGTATTATAAAGTTGTTTCCGTCTCAGACATTTTCAAGAAATGATGGACCTGTTTTCCCTGATTTTGTTTCGTTGCAGTAGTTAGTTTTTATTGCAGAAACTCATACACACACAAACAGTCAGTCAATGGCACACAGTGTTATCACAACTGATGGTACAATAGCAGGCACTCAGGAACGCAGCAGTAATGTATAACAAGCATGACAAAATAAGTGAGCTGCAGGTTCACTACAACAACTTGCCTAGAGCCAAGCTTCTTGTGCGATTACTCAAAAAATAAAAACCTTTTTCTGTCCTTCCTTTTCCTCAAACCTCCTATTTGGTGGCAGAATCTGTGCTGGATAACAAGATTAGAAAAGTCAAGAGGAAAGAGTAGTTATAGGTGCTGAGGAACAGGTGGGTAGAGATGGA
This sequence comes from Regalecus glesne, assembly GCA_900302585.1. Classification (NCBI taxonomy): domain Eukaryota; kingdom Metazoa; phylum Chordata; class Actinopteri; order Lampriformes; family Regalecidae; genus Regalecus; species Regalecus glesne. The sequence goes on from OMLC01001294.1 coordinate 3,876, forward strand.
GTGAAGATGTGAAATGGAGATAGGTGGATGGGACAGCTACCCAATAGAGAGGCAATGATGGATGGCGACAGGAAAGTAGAAAATGGATGATGCTAAAGCGGGTAGAGAGATAAGGTATGCATACGTTGGGGTTAGGTTGAGTGTGTGGTTAGGGCTGAGAATCTTGCATACTTTATGAAATGTTGATATAACATTTTTATACAAATTGATTTTTACTCATGCACAGGCAAGCATGGATGCACACACAGATACCACCCTCACCCCACACATATGTACATGCATACCAAACGCACCTAGCAAGACATCCAAGTCAGTAACAAACGTATAATTTACACCTATCATGCATGGACTTTGTTGCCTATCCATTGAACCACCAGGGTATGAGACTTGATCTTATCAATCGTCTTTTTGCATCTCTTTTTCTTCTTCTTCTTTATTATTCTGGTTATCTTTCTCTTCATGACTAGTTGGGCTCACTGAGTCAGTCTTTCTTTAACTGCAGGCATGGTGGGCAGATCAGTTCACTCCTCAAGTGTTGTGTCCTGCATCTTAAAACCAACCAGAGGACCAGCAGATGAATATTTATATGTATTTGTCATAAACCATATCTCCAGCAAAAAAATTTCTTTGCATTCAACCCATCCTATTGTATAGAAACAGTGAGCTGTCACAGGATCTGGGGAGCAGTTAGGGGTTCATTGTCTTGCTCAAGGACACTCCAACAGAGTCACTGAGCTCAAATAGAAGTTTTAATAGGAGAAGTTTCTGCTTTTTATAATGCTAATCTGTCAAGCACAGTGGTGAGGACCTCTCCCGTTCTCACTCAATTTCTCTGTTTTCCTTTCTGAGTGCCATTACTACTGAAGTAGACATAAATAGCTGGCCTGGATCTCTGAGCCACAGATTGAAGAAGGCAATAGTTTGTTCTACTGCCCTAATATCCATTAGCTATGCAAAAGAAAGGAAATAGGTGGTCTAAGAGCAGAGCTGGTGGCATCACTAAATAGTATCAACATGTTCCCAGCAACTAAAGGTGTTTGAATTGTTAACTTGGCATAATGTTTGCATAAATGAATTTTTAATACATAGGGAGCATGAATATGATTGCCGGCCACGTGCTCTGCTTGCATAGAATGACGGCCAACAACTGTTTCCCCCCTTATTAAAATGACTCTGTCCAAATGAACACAGTCTCCCCAGGTCATGATTTTTTTTCTTTTATTTAAACTTGACCTAAAGGATAAGTTATTTTTTATGTGCCAGAAAAAAAACCCATCTGCACCATTCAGACCATAGAGAGAGAGCTTTAGTGATCAGGGCTGAGAGTCTATAGGGAACCCTCCCAGATGAGAAATGTCCGTTTCTAATTGGGGAAACTACAGTTTCTGTGGAGCCTGTGTAGAGGAATAAGATGTTGGTCTGTAACACAGGAGAGCTACCACATTTTTCTGGCAGTAGCTTGTTTTAGCATGTTAGCAGAGCTGCCCCATCATGGCTGCTGAGCAGAAGAAGTTCCAGTGCTCCTCCGCCCTCAAGAGTGGGCTAATTAGTTAGATATGCTGTTGGTTCAACCCCATAGAGGAGAGCTGTTACCTGCTTGGAGATGGAAGCAGCCAGACTTGGTGGTCCTTGAGGCTATCCTTGCATTACAAATGCATCCAAATTTCACCTCTTTATGGTGCTTCCTGTTTTGCCTCTGACTCTCTTGTACCCATCATTACGTTTCTTTTCATTCCTTATTTCCCTCTCTCTGTTTCCATTTTGTCTCTTCCCTTTCCATCTTTTTAAAATTTCCCTCTGGTTCATTCTGTCCCCACCTTTACTGCACTCTCTCCCACCCCCCACACACACATACACAAAGTGGTGATGTTTACAATGAATTCAGTTTCCCTTGCTGCAGCAAGGGACCTGCTGAGCTGATATGAGGAGAGAAATGGACACGCATTTATATACATACTTCAACACACGCACACACACAGGGTCACAGCAATATCTCAAATGTTAAAAGATGGGCATTGCTGTTGTTGCATCCTAGGGCAGGAAATTATAAGTAGTGACTTCCCCTGCTCATTTTCAAACAAATACAATTGGTTGAATTCTTTGTTGAGGATTCTTTATTTTTAGTTTCGGATGAAATTGACATTTGAATTGTGTGGGCATTATGAATATACCCTCCATACATATGAATGCACACTTCATGAATTCATAAATTTGCCCACATAAGTGAAATCCGTTAATGGACACAAACAACATGCACAGTTGAGTTATCTTGGTGGGTGGAAGAAACCTGCCTGGTACTGTTGTCTTGGTTACGGGCCATAGGCTTGTCTTGAAGTGCTCCAGGTCTCTCTCTGCCTTGTCTGGCTGTATGGTTGACTGGCTGGGTGGCTCTGTCTGTCTCCTGTCAGTTTTCTTGCTTTCTGTTGGATTTCCTCCATCTTTTTCTTGCTCTGGTTGTGTGTGTGTGTGTGTTCAAGAGAGAGCCTTTGATATGTAAAAGTAACTTTATTTACATCATATTAAAATAATTTCTCCAGTCCATCATTTCAATGCTAATAAGGGAGAGATTAGTGTGTATTTGCATTTGTCTTGAAGTAATACCAAAGACAGAATTGAACATAATGTGAGAATTTCACAAGCAATTATCATATTTAGCTACAATTTCCTAGACGGGATAAAGAAACAAATGGCTAATGTTTTTGCATTTTAATTGGTCATTTCATTTCCCTATTAAACAATTTCGTGACTAAATGTTTAAATGATACGTTGATGTGGAACTTGTGCAATGACTGCATACAAATGACCCAAGGCCGGCATGTTCAGCCTAAATGTTGGGCCAAAAATCGGCTTTGACAATAGCTGAATCATTGCTGAACTATATGCATTACCGTTTCAACATTGCTCATTGTATTCTGTACTCCCCAATTAAACTGTGACTATCAGTGGAGTGCAATCACAGCTCTCATATAAACAGATCAGAGGTGTGGCTAACCCCATCCTCTGTGTACCATCTCTCCCAGATCAAACTAGACTTTCAACTTTACTTAGATGTGCATTTGAAACTACCAGCATCTGTCAGCCTGGAAAGCTGCATTAAGCGTTTATGACTGAATTACAGAACATATGTAGAAACGCGTTGCGTGTTAATTTGCTTTTGAGAGTCACTTTCAAGGTAGGCTGAGTGGAAGGGTAATCATTTGCAGCCATACATAGACACTTGAGTTCATACTGTTGAGAAATTCTTTGATTGTGTCTTCAAGGTTTAACTGACTTTTCAATGACATGTGGTGACCATTATGCCCCATGTCTGTCAGATTTTGTGCCACTCTACTGTATGTGGTTACTCAACCTATGTGCTTATGTGCTGAGCACGATGGGCTCTATTGAACGAGCTAAAACAGCCCTTCATCTGATAGAAGTCACAAATCTCAGTCCTTGGTCCCTTTTGACTCTGTGCATTTAGAGTGAAAGAACTCTATTTGCCCAAGGTCTGTCTTATCCTCTCCTTTTGCTTTGAGCTAATTTGCTCAAGGCATTGTTCCATAGCTTTTTCCTTGAAATATACATAAGAGAAGATGTACTTAATTAATCCTCGTTGGGAAATTCAATCTCTACATTTAACCTACTCAAGTGGTGGAGCCAGGAGCAGTGAGCAGCCATCTCACAGAGCCCAGGGACCAATTCCGGTTCGTCTTTCCATTGCCTTGGTCAGCAGCACAGACGGGAGTATTATAGCTAACTTGCATGTCTTTTTGTTGGTGAGGGGAAACCAGAGCACCAGAAGGAAGCCCACGCAGACACAGGAATAACATGCAAGCTTCACACGGAAAGGACCTGGAACAGCCTGAGGTTCAAACAGTGAGGCAACAGTCATAACCATTGGGCTGTTGTGCTACCCAGTATGAGTGTGCTTTCTGGATAAGCACCACAGGGATTGAGCCACTTACAGAAATTGATTCATAAAGGCACATGCAGTCATCAAGCCATAGGTGCTGCTTTTCAAGTCGATAACTGTGTAATATGAGCTTCGGTGGTTGAAGGACAGCTCATTTGGAAGAACAACCGAGAGAGTCATCTGAGTAATTTATATAGTATGAGGATCCTATATAGATAACGGAACTAGATATGCAATTAGCATCCTTGTCATTTGAAGGGAAATGTTTGGGTTCAGTCCAGGACTTCTAAATCAAAAGACTCTAATACGTTTTACCCCGAGACACTTGCTTTATATAAGGTAATTGTGTTTTGTGAACATTCTTATCTCCTTGACTGACAACAGTATTATTGAGCAGAGAAGGATTTTAGTGTTGGTAAAATATGCAAAAGCATAATCCCTCAATTTTCAAATAGCGTTTAAAATGCAATGGGTGAAACGGTATGAATTTGAGTGGTATCTTCAAAAGTAAAAGTTTCTCTTGGGCCAGAAACGTTTTGCTGAAACAAGCATTGTAGCACTTATGGTAACACATGCATTCAAATAAAACTTTAATTTGGTGGTTTACTTTTTACTTTAGCTCCTGCAGTGGGCATGAACCCAGGGGCCTTTGGCTTGGAGAGAAGTCACCTTTCATGGGCATGAGAAAAGTAAAGTCTTGCGTGATGAACTTGCTGACACAGCCTGAAGCCATCTCTTACCAAAGCTTAGATAGTTCTACTGTTTGTTTACCCCAAACTCTCTGATTGTACACCTTACTTAATTAATATTTTGGTTTTAATAGGCAGTGACTTCACTATTGTAGAACTGTATGGGACCATTGGCATAAAATCATGAAAAAGTGAAGTCCTATGTATTTGATTTCAAATTACAGAGTTGGGCAAAGGGATTAAAAGTTCAAACCAGCAGATGGCTGGATAATTTTATGTAGATGAGAATTCGGACAACCTTTCAAATACTAGAGAGAGAAACGGACAAAAATCTATTGAGATGGAAAGAAATGAGGTGGACAAAGGCCAGCCAGAGAAACACACACCCAGGTAGATGAGTGAACATGATTTGACAGACTGAAAGGGCCATTTTACATGTCGTGATTAGGCTCCATGTTGTGGGGGTGGATATGGACTTAGATGGGTTGAGGCTGGATGCCCTCCCTGTTGTCACATGGTGGGCTCGAACCTACTGCCTTGGCATGTCAGTTCCCCAGGCACGTGCTCTGCCACTGAAATACCATGGCCACACCTGCTCAGACAGACAGGTCCACCAAAAGAAAAGATTGAATAAAGTTGGTCAAATGGAGGCCAGCCTCAAATATCACGTTCTCGTAAATATGTCCATCTATATGTGTTCAGACACATAGAGGGTGAGTGTGGTCAGACAGAGAGACAGGACAATAAACAGATGGTGAGACAGTCTGCCAGCAATCCAGTCAGATGAACATTAGACTAATGCTCATTTTGGGGCTCTTTAAAACCCATATAATTACTTGGCAAAGAGCTGTGGGAGCAGTGGAGAGAAACTATGGAGAAGCTGTTGGAAAGGGATGCGTCCAGAGCTAGGTGGGAATGGAGCTCAGTGGCAGCCTGCTCAAAGGCAACGAGAGGATGATATACAACATATTAACCAAAATACTGGCAATTTGGTTAGTTGGCATCGGTTAGCTGGCTATCAGTCTGTTTAAAAAAAGAAACGGCCTCCTTTCTCTTTCTCTTAAACAACTGGTCAGGCTTGCTGAGATGTTGACACGCATGCCAGGACTGTTTATGTGGATGGTATATGGCAGGTGTCACAAGAAATGCTGCTGAGAAAAAGTGGATATCTGTGTGTGTGCGTGTGTGTGTTTTGAGAGGGAGGGTTCCAGGTTCTTCATGTATTTACTGGGCATGAGCATATCTGTGCATGTGTGTGTGTTTGTGACATATGGTGTGTTCCTTTGTTACTGTTGTGAAAGGAGAAAGGCACAGGCTTCAATGTCACATTGAAAGCCAGAGTGTCACTTTGCCTCACTCCGAATAATCTTGAAGGATTTCTCTGTCTTAACTCGCACAAACACAGGCAGAAAGAAAACCCACCTTCAAACACACAAGCATACACAGACGTTTGCACTGTCAAAAAGACTCATTTTCAAAAACTACAAAGACCCCACAGAGCTATGGATCATTGTGTTCTTAATGTGCAAAAATACAAAACACACAGTCGCACTGATGCATAGCTGTTGATTTGGTTCAGTCATCAAGCTAAATCCCGTTTCTACATTCTTTTTCAGAGTTTATGTAATGCCTCATTCTTTTTGGCAGTGTTAATGTGAACACACACCACCTCCCTCATATTGGAGAAGAGGAAAAGAGTAAACAGAAATAGAATAAACTTGAATTATTTACATGAATAGGAGAAGTGACTTATTATGCAGCTGAAGTTACTGGTGTCTGTTTCTTATCACATTGTACTCATTCACTTCCCTTCGGTTTACAGCAAAATTAGAATGGAAATTAGAACTGTTGGAAAAGGCAAACAGAAAGCCCACTTATAGATCCATTTTGGCAAATTAAACTAAAACTCTCCCTTTTCTTTGAGTATTATTGTTTGTAGGGAAGAAAACACGTGGCTTTGTGTTTTTTGTAGCATGCATACCCCAACACTTGTGCTTAAAAAGCAAATGTTGAGACGCAAACTACAGACAGCAACAAAAGAGTTTGTTACACTTGTGCATACATAGCAGGCAAGTATGCAAACACACATGGTACAAATGAGTTCATTGTTGTTGTTTTTAAAAAAAAGAAAATATTTTAATCTATGGCCCGTAGGCTCCCTGTGTTATGGTTGTTCTGTGACGTTTATATCCCAGTGTCACGAGTCGTGAGAGCCCGCTAAAAAAGTTCCCCCATTGTGCATCATAATTGCTTGGCATATTTTCACATACATGAAATGTTGAGTCCAGAGTGCACTGACTATCGGTACAGAGCAGACTGCATTAAGCAGAAAGATGCAGGGCATGGTATATCATTAATGAGTTGTGGGCTTTGATGAAAAATCTGACTTAAAAACTACCAGTGATGCCCCATCTTGCCAAGCTCATGGAATGTGCATGACTGAATTGGATGTGAAAGCCCCCCATTGATAACCTTTATAAAATTAGGATTTAGAAGTTGCATCAAATGCCATGTGTATTTTGATTTATTTTAGACCAATAATTCTGTAATTGTCAGTGCTGCAGATGAGTATGATACTACACTGCTGTGGATCTACCATATGCTACATCCTAGCCTATTTCTGCCACTGGCTTCAGCCCATATGGTTGCATAGTCACTGCGTTAAGGTACCATTCACCGGCATGGTGGAATATGCACACACCACCGCCATCAGAGAATTCACACATCCACAGGCGAGGCGACAAAAAAAAAAAAGAAAATGTACTCAGCTAAAAAAATGTTTTTTTTACTTGCAGTATGCATCTCCATTCTTATGCCTTTGCCTGGGTTATGCCACTTCGAATAATTTGGCTGTGTGTAGACAATTGAACTATAGCTGGTTTCTCAATTTCCGTAATGCTAGCTTTGCAAGTTCTGAAAGGCAGAAAAAGAAAGAGAGCAATGATGGGGGGGGGGTGAGAGATATACAAAATGTATTTTCCTTCTGTAATACATCCAAATGCAAAGGACAGAAAGTGAGAACTTGTTAGGGCTGGAGAGCCCTAAACAGAAGGAAGATGGAGGAGGGGGGTAAAAGTCTGACATGATGTATGTTGACACATAAGGGCAGGCACAAAAATAGATGCTGTCCACAAGCTTAGCATATTAGATATAGTCTTAATGAGAGCTATATGGAGAAAAGGAGAGTGAGGACAGAAATGGGGAGAAGAGAAAGAGATAAGTCAGAAACAGAAAACGCCATGAGAGAGAGTGAGAGAAAAAAAATAATGGGATGATGAGAAATGAAGATTAGCAAAGTTGGATAATTCTCGTGTGTGCGTGTGCGCGCGTGTGTGTGTGTGTGTACAAGATTACACTATGAATAATTGGATGTCATTATTGTAGGGCAATTATACTTTTTATTTCGTCCATAAGCCCCACCTTTCACACACACCCTAGACTTGAGGGGACTCCTCATTGACTACATTCATTACTTAGTCCTTAACCTTGCCTACGCATAAACCATCATAACTACATGCCCAACTATAACCTAGTAATAATGCTAACCTTAAACCAAGTCCCATCTGAAAAGGGACCCTTTTCCTCATGAGGATACATAAAATGTCTAGAAAAAGTAGGTGGTTTCAGAATACACACACACACACATACACACACACACACACAGATTACATACATGCAGCAGGCAACTTGAAAGGATATTCATAATTCTCTTTGACCCTGATCCATAAACTCATCAATATTAGTACAACATTTCTCCCATGTCAAACACTCCTGGCCTTTATCACTGGAGCATAAGCCTTTCTGTCAAACTCGGTATCATTGCATAAAAGATATCTATTCTTAAGAGGATTTTTCTCATTCTCTCTCTCTCTCCTAAATTGATAAAATGTCATAAAGGGGCAGCATAGCTCAGTGGGTAGATTAGTAGATTACTCGTCTGGCAATCAGAATGTTGCAAATTTGATCCCCACACCCACAGAGCAAAGAGTGGTCATCTGAACAAACTCATACTACCAGCCCCTTTATGCCGCAATTAAAGGTTCTCTCAGTTAGCATTAGGTAGCTCTCTGGGATCAGCTGCAAGTGACTCACCCTCTGCCACTGGTCCAGCTTAGCATGTGAAAACAGAGCGGACACAACACAATTAATGCCGAGTTACACAATGTGTCATTACAGATGCCAAGACTTGGAGGTACTGTTGGTGTCGGTATTGATGGAGTGAGCATGAAATGGGAGGGACGGGTGGAGGATGCCCAGCGGGAGTGTTGTGTTCTCAGTTGAAGTATGATGTTGGTTTAGCTTTTGTGTCTGTCATTTTGAACACTTGAGGGTTTTGACTAAGCTGTGATCCATCAATCTGACCCATCTGTTGAAATGGCAGATGTAAATCAATTCAGATTTATGATTTTGTGCATTATGTTTTATGTGTTTCTTTACGAATCTCCCTATACGATGTGTTTTTGTGTTAATTCATTTCCTCTCTCACGATTTTCTCTTCCCGTTTATCCTCAATCGCTTTCACTCCCTGAGCCCACACCAAGTCTGTTTTTTGGCTCTCAATTTACTAGC
>OMLC01001302.1:1897-12093 GCA_900302585.1 Regalecus glesne
TTGTTATATTTCTGATTGAGCTTTAATTTTCTCTAATCGAATGTATAAATAAATACATATGTTCTCCCTCTTCCATCACAGAGGGCCCTTTTGCTCCCAGAGCCCCCACATGCCCAGATTTCCCATATGGTAGATCTGGCAGCAATCACAGCTACTGACGGCGAGCTAACAGCAAAGGAGTTTCCTGTTTGTGCTCGGGCTTCTGACACCTCTTACCTTTACAATCTATGCATAATTTTAGCAATGATGAAAACATATTTTATGAATGATTAATAATGTCTATAGTGAACTCATAGGTTATGCTAGCCTACTGGGACTAAGGTGCTGTAATCTAAGCTAGTTTGTTAGCTTACGTGTTGTAGGCAAAATGTAGGCCATTGTATATTTGCAGTTATCAAATACTATTACATGAGTGAGATGTTATGAATGGTGACCTTGCATTGTAACATCCTTCATGGACCACACACACATGAGGACATTAAGTTGGTCAGTCGTCACCAGAAATATTATTTACACCAAGTCTTGAGGGAACACAGGGATTGCATTCTAATAGATGCACACCAAATGATTGCAGCCCACCGTCTAATTACTTAGCCTCCAAAACGTCCATCTTCAGGGTGAAGGCGCGGACACACCCTGTGCAAGTTACCATTGCATCACAGGGGTTGAGCAGTTAGGTGTTCAGTGTATTGCTCAAGGACATTTGGACACGTTTTCTACAAGGCCCAGGTATCGATCCACTGGTCCTGCGATTGCTGAGCTAGGTTGCCCTAGTAAACAATGGCTGTATCTCAACTAGTGTACCTGTGTCCTTGTGAAGTCATGAAGCATCATCTGTCACAGCCCCGAATACTGTCCCTGTTTTACACCTGGACGCATTCTTCATCCATCCACTTGGATCAAACAAGCATCTTTTGATGACCTGTCAGTGGAGGAAAGCAAAGCAGATGTCAAGTCACAATCTTTCTCATACTACAACTCAATGCACTACTGAGAACACATGTTAAAAAATAAACATAAAATATTTCAAATATTTTCTGGTTTTGGAATTGTACTGCTAAGAAGTATACTATGTCCCCCAGGCGCTGTAACTTTCCATTGCTAATACTCGATAGGATGGGTTAGACACAGAGAACAACTTTTATTGTGGAACACAATAACATATAAAGTGACATTCAATTTCCCTTCCTTCCATAGGTGGAGATTAACGAATAGTTAATAACTATTTTGAGTGATCTCAGGTTTGGTTTGACTTGAGTAAGCTTTGACCTGTGCCGGTGGCATTTACCTTGTCAACACTTCTACGACGTCTTCAATAGTCTAATTGCTGGTCTCACCATGTGAGAGCAGGGCCATGAGTCCAGTTTGGGCATGACCACGCCACTGTCTTCTTGTAAGTGATGGGAACGCTGCTCCTTTTCAAATATAGTATTTTTCTGATTGTTTACTGATTATAATTTTGTTGAACTATTGTCAAAATAAAGACATTTGAATATCAATGCTGTTCAAATCACTTCGGCCCGTCCACAGCCGCTACCCGCAGTTTATGACTGACGGTCGTGACTTCCAATCAGCGCTTACGTTTTCTCGGCGTGCTCCATGTGCGTCTTGACGTCAAAACGAAAAGCGGAAGTAATTTTTTTTTAACGTGTTTAATTCACAAACGCTACCGTTCCCCCCACACTGGTGTACCACATTCAACATAATACGTAAGTCCATTCCGTCATGGTCCAAAGGATTACTTGTGAATTATATTGAGGTTTGCTTTATCCGATTCGCTAAGAGTTGAGAGAATTCTCGGTAAATCCTGTCTCGTTTTCAGTCTCGAATGACCCGATAGTGAAGTTGGCTAACGGTTCAAATAGCAAGGTTGCTAACTAAGCGTAGTTTAACTGACCAGACGTTGGATTTCGTTCGTGTTTTTTTAATCCTGTATTATTACAAATGGCATGTTCCAAACATTAATCCCGTCTCTTCTCAAAAGCATGCCACGTTGTGTTGGATAATCGGAGTACGTGCTCCCCATCCTCCAGAGGTAGCCATTGGTCTCAGTTCATTTAACTACGGTACGAAAATCAACTTGCAGTGATTGGAAACTTAAGCCCTCCATTTTCATGTCAAACTTGCCATCAATGTCATATCCTAGACATTTGTTCTTGTCCCCGTCGTCATACTAGCGGTCTGAGTGTGTTATCTAATATTCAATGTCCTGAGCAAGATGCGGAACCCCTAACTACTCTTCGGGCGTTGCAGATGCTCACTACTCCCATACAGAAGGATGGGTTGAATGTGGACAACAAGTTTCGTTGTAAGTAGGCAATGACAAACGAGTAAAATTATTTCATTCTTTCAACATCTTCTTCAGGGACTAACATGTCCAAGGTGCCATTAGGCAAGCGTCTGCTATGGAATGTAATCCGCCACACAGATGCCCACAACAAGGTGAGTGTGTGAGAGCTATAGAGATGTACCAGATAAGTGTGTGTGTCTGTGTGTGAGGGTTTCATCAGAGCTGTTGCTAATGTACTCACGTTGGTGACATCCATTGCAGATCCAGGAGGAATCAGAGATGTGGAAAATGAGAGACTGGGAGAAACACCAGAAACAAACACCAGCTACAGAATTTATGAGGTATCAATAATAGAGATGACAGTATTCACACACCAACACAGCACTTATTGAAATTATGGTATGTACCATGGTATCTCATGTAGAGTGCATGCTTCAGGAGCTAACAAGCAAGATGCTTAGGAAGGGCTTCTGCTCTCAATCCTCGATGCATGCTCTGAGATGGAATGGTAACCTGTCCAGGGTGTTTCTCCGCCTTCCGCCCAATGAGCATTTGGATAGGCTCCAACAGGTCCATGACCCAGCTTTGGATAAGCAGTTGATTTTGAATGAAAAAGAACATAATTAATGGCTGTTTTATACTGGTGTGTAGGTTTGTTGACATTACAGCACCTTATTGGTTTTTTGATGCGGTTTTAATTTTTCTTTGTTCAGGGGGAGCATGCACTGCGATCGAGTGGAGAATTATTCAAGGGAAGAGGCTCCAAGCAAAGATCGCACCTCTGGGCATGATGACAGAGATGCTCGATACTGGAGTCGAAAACTGTATGAATTTGAGGCCAATGATCCTGACAGGTACATAATTTAATCATAAAGACCTGGGCTTTGATTTTTAGTATTGCAGTTCTTGGTAGTACAGTAAGATAGACGTGGGATATGTCTCCTATGGAATGTGATTCATAATTTGTTCACACCACAGGTGGGGACACAGCGGATTCAAGGAACTTTATCCGGAGGAATTTGAAAGCGACAGGTGAGCAAAGGCTATTGATCAAATAAAACTACAATCCTGAACATTTCAATTTAAACAAAAGTGCTCCAAACACACACACATACACACACAGTCTTAGGGATAGAAGATAAGATAAAATATTCCTTTATTGGTCCCACAGGGGGAAATTATAATTGAAACATAACACTGCATAGGCAGCCATAATGCTGAGCATTATTTTAAGTGGGTAACACTTTTATTACTCCTAATTATATAATATAGCATTATTTAAAAGCATTATGCATGCATTATAAACAAGAGGCATTATAATCTATTAAGAACACTGTATGATTATACTTTTAGCTGTCAGACTATATAATCAGCACTTTTCCCCCAGTAGAACAAACCCAATATGTGAAAAACATCACTATACAAGTTAATTAAAATTGAGTGTGCATTTTCTGTCCATACTGTATATAGTGTTCATATTCCTCCCCTTGTTAACTTGTCTATGTTACATATTATGCTCTACATTTGATGCCTCTCCTACTGTGCTTTCCACTTTGCTGCTGTAACACCGTAATTTCCCCATGTGGGACTAATAAAGGAATATCTAATCTTAAGGAATCATTCATATTCATCATCTTTTACTTTTGATTATTTATAAATGAATGATGGAGATTTTCATTTCTCGAATGTAATGTTTACTTATATCTAATAGGACTCAACTTACTCAAATTATAGATAACTGAGGAAATTTCTGCTATAACAGGTCATGAAACAAAAGGAACCGAGTGCTAAGGTGCTTCTTGAGGCTGTGGTGGCTCCAAATTGGGCGTAGCAGGTTTAATCCCACTGCCGGGATTCAGGACAGAAAATGTGAGGCATACATTGTGAAGCACCTTGAGTGGTTGTTAGACTAGCAAAGTGTTCTATAAAAATAGGTCCATTTATAATTCTGCTAACATGTAAAATCCTAAATGGGCTTGCCCCATCACACCCATGTACATTCCATCATGAGGTGACTGCTCTTAAAATACAGAGTTCCTCTGTGTGCCCAAAGTTAAAAAGAAGTCAGCTGATGGCAGTGTCTTTTCCTATCAGGCCCCATTCTTGCGGAATAATCTGACTGTTGCCACCGGACCGTTTATTGAGTCCTTTAAATCTGAACTTAAGAATGTTCTTTTTACATTAACCTACAATTAGTCGCCTTTAAATGTAGTGCTTCATGGCCCGCACTGCACGAGCAATCGGTTTCTATCGCAATGATTTTTACAAGCAGTATTCTTCCAGAGAGATTATAGAGTGTAGATTATTGACTATTAGAACCTTTTCTCATAAAATGTGGTGTGTTGGCAAACCACAGCAAGCTTTTATATTCAAATTGTCAATCAGTGGTATCGCTGGCTAACGCATTTCCACTCAATGCTGGCCCCATTTCAGAGACACAGAAGATAGCTCAATATTATAGCTGCTAATGGAGGGTTATCCATACAAGTTATGATGGAGAGAATGCTGGAAGTTGTGATTGTGTCCCTTTTAAAATGGTTGCTAATCCACAATCAAATAACCCAAGCCAGTTATGCTCTTGCTCATTTTAATGGTTAGTGTTGTGCAGAAATTTCATGGGTATAAATGATGCTGCACAATGTCTTTATATAGTGTCCGTCATATTTAACAGCCAGATAGATGAATGACTGATAAAGTGCAGACTCAGCTGTGATATTTTGTTCGGCCTTGGCTAAAGTGCTGACTAAGTGAGACTTGACAACTCTTTACTCATTCTGGATAGACATCTGGGCTGTTAAGAGTGGTCAGTCAATACATTCAGCCTGAATAACAATGCTCAGGATTGTAGTTTTTAATGTGATGGTATCGACTTGATTTGTCTCTTGTGTATTATTGAATATTTTTCATGGTAAAGCAACAATGAAAAGAATAATTAAAGGTGACCACACTGGTGGATTTCAGTTGTTGCAACATGATTTCTCAGTCTACAAGCAGTAACGTCAACCACATATTTATATTGTGTGTTTTCAGTGAAGAAGACACCAAGAACGGGCATCACAGGAGGAAAAAGTCAAAGTCAAGCGTGAAAACAGCCGTATCCAAATGCTCCAAGAAATCCTCTCAAAAGAAGAAAAGGAAGAAGAAAAAGAAGAAGCACAAGGGGGAGAGGGAGGGCGGGAAGCCAAGGAGAGCGGAGGGAGCGAGCAGCGAAAACAGCAGCGAGGAGAGTAATGACAGTGGACGTAAGCAGAGGAGAAGTATGAAAAGCAAACATAGAAACAGGAAAGGAGGGAGAAAAAAAGGAAAGGAGGAAGACAGTGACGATGCAGGAGAAAAGGAGAGAAAGACACACTCACGCAGGAAACGAAAGCTGGACTCCCACAAAGACTCCGAGTCAGGAACAGACACACACAGGAAGAAACGGAGGAAAAACTGGAAAGTTGCAAATGAGGACAATTCTGATGACAGTTCCGGGGACTAAAATACATGAAGAACCAAATGCTCATATACACACACACACACCTATACACAAAGCTCAGGTACAGACTAGAAAAACGACCTTGTGATCCTCTGATCGCTTTGTGTGCACAGGAAGGCTTATCTCTACGATACTGTTCTGTGTTGTCTTTCTGTTCAACATGAACAAACCTGTTATCAGTCCTCTCCGTGGGCTCTCTGTAGTAATGGCTCACCCTCCTCTGAAGAGGCTCCATGCACTCTGCAGACTGAGCTACCTTCTGCAGGCAGTGTCAGAGGGACTGCAGGGAATCCACATCCATCCCTCATAAGAGTTGTAAAGGCTTCAGGCTCACTGATTGATGGCAGACTCATCCATCCGGCGGTCTCGCTCCCATCCGATCCTCGAGTGCAGAAATGACAGCCGTTTCTTTCAGCACATTTTTTTAAAGTCAGTGCAGAAGTGTTATGCAAAACTTCGTGGCTCTTCAACAAATTTGTGGGCTTTTATTTAAAAAGTAAAATGACTTTTCTTAATTATTTTTGTCAACATTTGTGTGGCACACAATGAGATGGGAAAATAAAAATTTTGCTGGTTTTATAAGTATGTTGCGTTTGTGATGGATCAAGAGAATACACGTTTGCCTCTTGAAACTGGCTTGCCAATACCGTCGCAGAATCAAATGGAGATGCTAGATGAAGGATCAGGTCTTTAAATCACACGGAAGATCTGATATTGTGCAAAGAAACCAAAACTGTTTTTTTTTCATCCATCTGATCAGTGAACAACACAAACTGGCATGAGCTGGTAGCATTAATCCAGACATTTGTATACAACTCCTAAAACAGGGAGTATCGGGTAAATATAACAATCATCATCTTTATAGGGATAGTGCATATTAACATATGTTTAATGTATATATGCCAGCTTTAGCCACCAGGGGAATTTTTCTCTGTTCCAAGCAATTTAGGTTTCAGTACTTTGTCCAAGGACACTTTAGCATGCTTTCTCAAGGAACAGTCTAACAATGTTCCAATTACCTGATGACCTCCCTACGTCCTGAGCTATGGCACCTCTATACTCTATATGTATAATAATAATAATAATAAAAAATAATGATTCCCTTATCAGTCCCGCATGGGGAAATTTAGATTTCTTTGCAATTTTTGACCCAACCTATTGTATAGGAGCAGTAAGCTGCCAACATGGCGCTCGGGGAGCAGTTAGGGGTTCAGGGTTTTACTCAAGGACACCTCATCATGCTATATGCAGGACCAGGGATCGAACCTGCAACCCTTTGATTGCCAGACGACTGCTCTACCCACTGAGCTATGCACCCCCCCCATAAGTGTGTGTGTGTGTCACCTTGATGCATGCTCAATAATTAAGGTATGGAAATCGGAAAAAGGTGAATCAGTTAATCTGGAAAAGTTTTATTGAGAGAAACATCTCATCACTTACTGGTGACTATTCAGTCCGAGCTGACTGCAGGCCTCACCACCCTTATGCAACTGTATTGTTTTATAAAGGTGGGGATGCCAGCTGTCAGCTCAGACTGAAGATGTCCCTTGCATCTTTTATTTAATTAGGAAAAAGTAATAAAAGCACCAAAATCAAAGATAACATAGACAGGACTCATAGTGGAGCCTCCACTCTAGGATTTACAATATATCCTAGTAATACTCCGGATGTTTGTTTCCTTAACATAATGAGGTCGAGAAGACAAAACCAGAAAACAACTTAATGCTAATGGTAATAATAAAAAACGGAGAAACACCAACAATACAGCCTGTATGAGTGTTGAAACTTTTCTTGCACTAAACGATGCATCCAGATGAACTGATTCAACCTTTTATTTCTGATGGTTTGAAACACGCTGAGTGAAGAAGAAAATGGCTCTCCCTTGAAAGCGACATTAGCTAGCCAGGGATCATTAGTAATATCTCGCATAAAGGAATTTAATTCAGTAATAGATGTGTGAGACCCTGCTAACACCGCTGTCTTAGTGCCAGACTGTGACCACTGGTACAGCTTCTTTAAACAACGTGTCGTCAAGTAATACAAACACAACTGGACAGAGAACAACACAAGAGGCTAGCGCGATGCTAGCATTAGCTCACCGTAGCAGGAGGAGTCTTGAACATCCTGTTTCGAAAATAACCTGGCTCTTATACTCACACTAAAGGGGCGGGGCTAGGGAGGAGGGTCACCCATATTTGATTGGAGGTTGGTAACATTGTTCCTAACGTAAATACATCAACATCTGGCGACTCTACGTCAGCGTTAGCCTCGCAGGTTCAGTGCTGATTTGAAACAGTAGGTGGCGTAATGAGCCATTTCCAACCCGCAAAAGGCAGATTTTGATAGTTTTGGTAAGAAACGTCATTATGAACACCTGCAGTGATGTGTCTCATCACCACACAGTCACGTCAATCACTTCGCAGCTCCAGAGAAGAAGCTTTCTTCATATCTCATACATACATGCAATGAAATGCGTTCTCTGCATGTCCCCCATCCTATTGTATAGGAGCAGTGAGGGGTTTTTGGTGCCTCCCTCCTCAGCCCACTTTCTGCAGAGGCTGGAATCCCCGGTCCTCTGATTACTAAACAACTGCCCCACGTCCGGAGCTATGCTGACCTTTATTGAGTGTGCAGCACATAGAACTACAGCTAAGGCATATCCCATCATGCAAGGTGGTGACGTAGGCAGCACTCTCACCCCACAGCAAGAAGGTCCTGGGGGTTGAATCCCCCCCCCAGGTCCTCTCTGTGTGGGGTTTGCATGTTCTCCCTGGGTCTGCGTGGATTTCCTCCCACCATCAGAATGACATACATGTTAGAGTTAGAACTCATGCCTGTGCCCCTGAGCAAGGAAGCTGCTCCTATACAAGAGGACGGGTTAAATGTAAAGAGCAAATTTCCCTTTGTGCATATACATGACAGGTGAATAAAGCTTCTTCTTAAAACAGCTATTTAAAGGACTATGGCCTGCGTCATTGTGTGGAGGGCTCAGCCTTCTTTGCCTCGCGCTGTCTTTACATTGCCACAAGCTCAGAGAGACAAACGACTAGAGTCTAAGCTGCTGTGTTTCTCTCCCTCGTCAAGTGACTCGTAACACACATGGAGTGTGATTTACCTCCAACGCAGAGGCAAGTTCATGTGTATGGCCATAATTCTGACAGGGCAGCTTTTGCTGGAAACCCATTGTTCCCATAAATCACCAAGGCCCTATCTAGGGACAACACACCTCAGTAGAGAGACGACGGGGAATGAACTCCCCTCCCCACAAAAACTTAATATACAAGGCCTCCCAAATCAACCCTACTCCCAGCACCAAACCAGATCACATTATGTATGGTGTTCATGGAGTCTAGGTGGCTATGAGAATAATACAACAGTACAGGTACTGGAGGGTGGACAGCCCATCAGAATAACCCAGAGTGTCCAGACCAGAAGGAGGTTTTAGGCTGTGTAATAATAAAAGAGATCAATGCTGGGCAGATTCCCCCACACTGACCGTGTATTTAATGATTTAGCTAGAGGAGATAGAGAGAGAGAGAGAGAGAGAGAGAGAGAGAGAGAGAGAGAGAGAGAGAGAGAGCAAACGTAAGGCTAATCCAGCAGACAGACTCACTTGTCTCTATCATTTTGGCTGGAAATAGATCTATGTTTTAGGATCTCTCTGCAGTCAAGACCATCCATCCATCCATCCATCCATCCATCCCTCCCTCCATCCATCCATCCATCCCTCCATCCATCCATCCACCCACCCATCCATCCATCCATCCATCCATCCATCCATCGTCAATCGCTTATCTGAAATGGGATTGCAGAGTCATGCCAGAGCCTATCCCAGCATTCCATGGACTGAAAGGCAGGGACACACCGTGGACAGGTCACCATCCCAACTCAGGGCTCCAGCAGTTAGAGGCTCCGTGTCTTGCTCAGGGACACTGACACTTTCTGCAGGGACTGAAAACAGTAACCAATTGATAGAATTATGTATAAATAATATGTGTACCTAGAGTCACCCAGTCCTGCTATTTACACGTCTTGTCCATTCCATGTAATTTGGGCCTGTCTTAGCATGAAGCTGAATTCGTGTTGTGATCTGATAAAGACATCAAATCTATTTTAGTAGTATAACTAAAAATTATATATTTCACCAATCGTTGTCACCACCTAGTGGTGAGGAGTGTCTGGTGCAGCCTTTTTAATCAATAATGCTTGACTTCATTGTTATTTGTCATCTCTTCAGTAATTTATCATCCTCCTCATCATCTGACACGCTGTCCCGTCCCCAGCAGTGGTAGGGCACCACTGAAGTGCACCTTATAAATAGCCCTCAACGATAAAATATTAACCAACCCGGTCCACACAGGCCTGTTTAGTGATGGAGCACCTCCTCCGATGGCTGCGTCCAGCTCCAGAGGCGGGAGGAGGAGGGGA
>OMLC01001303.1:0-12645 GCA_900302585.1 Regalecus glesne
GTATGTATGTGGTGTGAGGGTATATGCAGTGAAACATCCTGACATAGCATGTTCCCCAGCTGGCCCCTCTGTAAGCTCTCAGTCAGTCAGACTTATCAGTGTTTACACATACACACTTCCTCAGGGGGATATCTAAGGCTTTAGTGGGGTCATGCTGCGTGTGTATGTGTGTGTCTGTATGCTCTTGCCCTTATTCCTCTCCTTAGAAGGTCTCTTCAGCATCTCCTTACAGTGGGTGACCCCAGCGTAGTAGCGGATATCCGACGACCCTGAACACCACCTCCCTCTTTGCTCTCCCTTCATTCCATTCCTCTTTCTAAAGATAATCCCACATCAGAGTCGGGTCCTAGCTAGAGGGCTGTGAAATATGTGTCTTTACCCCTCCCTGCCACCTTCCCACCATCTAACCCTCTCAAAAGATGCTGTCCACATCCCTGCATCCATCCTCATCTCCCTCCCTCGGTTGACAGTGTGGCAGAAAGTTCAGAGGACGCATAGGCCATATGGGCGGATCACACGCATAAGGCAGGGTTGGTGGAGGAGACATATGAAACATATGGCTGCTGGTGATGACCTGTCAAGTTTTTAAGCCTGGCCTCATTCTATCGCTCTCTGTCTTTCTCACTTTAATCTTACTGATGCTTCCCCGGTCTCAAGCATCTAACACTGACCACATGCACATTTCTGAGGGAATGTCCACATACAAAAACTCAAACCAGCATGTGCATGTAATATTCTACACACACTCTCTCCCACCGATTATTATGCATTCTCTAGGATTATCTTCAGCGTTTGGTTCTCAAACTATTTTCTGTGCTAAATCTTTCATGGCTCTGCTGACATACCTTTTGTCTCCCCATTTAGTCCTCTTGTTCGGACCTGCTAAACAATTCATAAACACCACACCTGGGCACACCCTGCTTCCATACAACAGTGGGAACTTGAACTAGAAAACTGGCAGAGCGTTCAGTGCTTTTTTTTCTCCCCGAGCTGTCCGACAGAAGGATAGACTCAACAGACTGATGCTGAAACAAGTCACACTCTTATGGGGTCTGTGTAGTTTGTCAGGCACAGAATCTTATGGGGTGCATAGTTGACTGAGTGTGAATGGCAACCATTTAAGAGTTGGGCCAGCGCACATTTCATGGTGAAGAAGGTCAAGTCAGGAAAGCAGGATGCACACCACGCCCATGATGTCACCATCAGCTTCCTGTACCGCGCTGCAGAACAGGAAGTGTACAGCTGAAACGGTGGAAGACAACTCTCTCACCGTCCTCTCCGAAGCTGCAGCATACCACAGCTACCGTTGTTTCTTGTTCTTCATATTAATCATCTAATACTTGCTTCTCTCTCACTTAAACAGGATGAAGCGATCTATTTTTGACTCTCACTCTCCGTCTGTTTCATTTCACCTATTTTCTTGCTCTCTTTCAGCAGAGGTTGGACACGAGTCCCGAAAATCCTGTTTGGACATGTTATGAGACGGGGATAACATTTGCACTCGCACACTAAAAACAGATTCAAGGACACACACACAAACACACACGCCTAAACAAATAGATACACTCGCACACACACACACACACACACCCAAGAAGAGGGGGTGGATAAGATGGGGATGGAGCAATGGGAAGCAAAGAAGGGAAAAAGTTTGAGATAAGGGCAGGAGGCTGACCTAGGTTTGCCTCATACTGCCTATGGCACTGAGCTGAACTTCGCTCCCTACACCTCTGCTTTGAGTGAGCGTGCATGCTTGCATGCTTACACTGCCTGACTGTGCCTACCCTGCCTTGACTGATGAAGCACACCGCTCCCTAATCCAATTACAACTCAGACCAGCCTAGCAGCCCAGCCTCAGCCGCCAAGGGCAAACTTAGCTAGCTGCACCACAGCTAGCAGTCCACCAGTTCTGCTGCACTGATTTACTACCAACTCCTCAACCAAAACTACAGATCACACCATGGCATGTTAGGATCAGAGAGTTCTTCTCACCCAGGGGCTCTGGTTCAAAATTAATGTATGATGGGTACCATCTTCATCGCAGACAGTTAAGAGGAGCTACTGTTGGACTTGGCTCTACATTTGCCAAACTCATGCCTTCATTTATTCAAATGGTGTCTAGTAGGGATTGGTTGAAAGAATGTTTCTTTTTCTCTGTCCCTGTTCTGTCTCCATCTGTACTCATTCTGTCTCTCTCCCTCTCTCTGACCCGCACATGAAGACAAATTCCATTTCTCTCTCCGTCACCAGCTGGCTGTGGCCCTGCTGTTAAGAGTCCCTCTCTGTCTTCTAAGGCAGACCTCTGCTGTTTCTAATCTAGTTGTCTGACCCTCACCACCACTTCCCATTTATCTCCATATCTACACCATCTCCTCTCCACCAGTATTTCTTCCCTGCCCCCATGTCAGCATGCCCTCTTCATCCTCCTAATGTTCCTCTCCTCTTTGTCAGCTCCCTTCTCCCATCTCCTCTCCTTAACGCCATTCTGCTGTTTTGAGTCCACACTGCTCAAGCTCCTGGTCTCTCCAACCCCTTTAGCATCCCTTTTCCATCTTATGCGTTTATTCTCTCATTCTCACTCCTCTTTTTTCCTCCTCACTCCCCTCATCAAGATGCAGCTCAGCTTTTGTGCTCCGAGGTGGTAATCAGTCAAAAGTATTCACATTTTCCTCTCCACTACAAGCCTAGAGGGATGAAAATGAACATGGACATCGGGCACAGAGGCAACCCAGGGAAAGGCCAATGTACCTACAGGCAAACGCACATCAGCGCTCTCACATACACGTATGAAATAGCACTGAAAGGCTGTGCGTATACTTGTGCATGCCAATGATGCAATAATGACATAGACATGGGAAAGGTTACGCCAACAGGGGTGCAGTCTGGGGTTGCTTGAGAGAGCATTATGATGTAACTCTGTGTGTGTGTGTGTGTGTATAACAAGGGATACACGTCTCCTCCAGCTGTCCCCACCTCGATGAGGTGAATGGGCAGCAAGAAGAGACCCAATTTCCTTTCCTACGTGAAAACCCAAACCCAGAAACATAACATGTTCACACAGCATGCATGAACACTGTACTATGACCAGATGCTGCAGTGTAATGGGATGCGTCCTCGTTGATGTAGATTCTATGTGCATGTGGGCTAGCGAGAATGCATTGCACCATTCAGTTACTGTGCTAATATGTCAAATTTACAAATGCGCTTTTACAAATATACTTCTATCAACCACAACAAAACAATTATCTGTATCATTTCAGAACTCTGTTTGAATTTCAAAGTCACACCCAGTAGTGGGAAATCTCTGACAATATCTCGTCCTTATGTGGGCCATTACGTCTGAGAGACAATAGAGGACAGAAGAGCACAAGCCTTAAAGTGCGTGACAATTTGTGTTCGATTGTGCTGTCTGAGTGGATGGCAAAAACAAACTAGATCCTGCTGTGGGGCTATCAGTCTATTTCAGCTAGTCTTCAGTCAGCTCTATCTAGCCAGCCACAGTGTGTGAATATGATACTCTTTGACAGCACATTAGCAGCTCCCAGGCCTGCCACTGTTAGTCCTGCAATGGCCGACCCAGTTAAGTCCTCAAAAACAAAACATGTGCCAATGGACTGTGGACGAAAACAACGAGAATATTTTTTTCTAAAAAGAAAACCAACTAAAAATATTTGACAATGATTTTCATACACAGAGTGAGAATGCAAATGACAGAGAAAGAGAGAGAGCTTCTGAATATTCATATGACTCTCCCTCCCTCTGTTGGCAGTGCCAGCGCTGGGCCCTGGGCAGGGCTGTCCAGAGCATTACGAAAGCGTAAACACAGTCACAGCATGGTTCCGCTCTCCTCCCAAGTAAAATAGAGGGAACACACATGTACATTCTATAAGGGGCAGAAAACTAGGGCAAAAATAAGCATACCATCTTAAAAGTGAAGGCCTGATTCGCACCTCTACCTTCATTGTGACAGTGAACTCATGGTCCTCTGACTGCCTACAGGATCAGCAACGTACATAGGTTACAGAGTTGAACTACAATGCTTAACATCGTTGTGACACTGTAAAGGGAGGGCCAAACAGGCTTCATATCCGATACAGCAGTTAGGGTGGAGGCTTACAACAGAACGTGCTGGGTCTTGATCAATCAAGTGATAGGAATGTACCATGTCTGCATCGCTTGTTACCTTCGGCCTTTTTGAACATTTACTTAATTCAGTCATACTGGGTCAACTGCACTGTTGCCTCATATCAAGAAGGTCTTGGGTTCAGCCCCCATTCCATCCCAGGTCCTCTCTGTGTGGAGTTCACATGTTCCCCCTATGTCTGAGTGAGTTTCCTCTGGGTACACCTGTTTCTTCCCACCATCAAAAGACATGCATGATGGGTTAATACTCCTGTCTGTGCCCCTGACCGAGGTATGGGAAGAAATGGAGTTGGTCCCCAGGCACTGCACAGCAGCTATCCACAGTGTAGCTATCCTAGCTACACAGCTGCCTACTGCTTCCAATGTACATGTTGGGAAGGGTGAAATACAAAGGATGAATAACCCGCCAGGGATTAATAAAGTACATCTTATCTTATCAAGCAGTGCCCTTCTCAAGTTTTTCCCTGATACATATTCAGTGATATGCAAACTGCAGAGTCACTCTGGCATCACGTCCATTTTGGGGCCTCTCCCTGTGCCTGTATTACAAAGACAGGGAATGATGTGGAGGTAGAAATGGGCGTCTCAGGAGACGGCCTAGTGAGTACAGTGGTGTTTACACACTGCGATTCTGGAGTGTGTATGTGTGTTCTTCTTTGAGTGGCAACTTATCCAGGGTGTTTCCCTGCCTTTCACCCAGTGAGCACTGGGATAGGCTCCAGCATGGCTCCCTGAACCGCCTTCAGATAAGCGGCTGATGATGGATGGATAACAATTCTCACATTACACATACATCATTAAGACAGGCTAGTCAAAGCTGTTAGAAGATGAACTGTACTCATTGGTCCTAACTGTTCTTTGAACTCCAGAGTAATTGCTGTACTTCAATCATAATAGGCGTGGTTATACCGTTTTCCTCTACAGTGCTGCAGGGAAGGCTGGAGAGTCCTAAGTAGTTTTTGCTTATTTTGAAGTGTGTGATCAAGACTGACGAAGTCGGTATATACCACTAGAGATGGCCGAGGAATCAAGTTAATGTATTAATTAAGCAAATTAATCCCTTTCTTATAATTTAAACAGACAGTTTTTTTGGTTGTCTTTTAAGTTATTTCGCGTTAGTTTAAATGCTCCCCTTGGATTTTGAGAGGGAAAAAAATCACGTTATATAACGCTTAAAGCTTCAGAGGTATGAGGCAACTTTTGGTTTAGCCATCCGTCCAACCATCCGTCCGTCCATCGTCAACCACTCATCAAAAGTCAGTTCACTGCCATACTGGAGCCTGTCCCAACACTAATTGATTGGGTGATGGTAGGGAAACACTGTTGACAGGGCCTGAGCAGCAAGGGGGTTTCAGTGTCTTTCTCACGAACACTTTGACATGCTTTCTGCAGGGCCTGGGGTTCGAACTACCAATCTTCTCATGACTAGAGGACCAGATTTCTAATTGGCCAAAAAAAAATGTTCAGGAAAAAAATGGAATATCAAATTAGCATTTATAAAGAATTGCAATACAAATCAAATCGGCAACTTGGTACCATAATATCACTTCAGGCAGTCCCCGGTGATATCTATCTCTAATAAACACAAATAAATACACAGTCAGATAAACACAGGAGAAAAATATTGTAATAACACTGTGTAGGGGCTGTGGTAGCACAGTAGTAGAACACGTGCTTTGGGGACTAACAAACCAGAAGCAGCAGATTCAAACCCACCTCGGGCCGTCAGAAAGGACATCCACCGTTAATCCCCCAAGCCTCATCAAAGTCCGTGTCTGCCCCCACAAGATGGTGACTAATCCTGACACATAAAACAGACTCTCCGTGTGTTTTCCCCCTTGTTTAAATTGCTGTTATATATTATTCCATAGATTTTATGCCCCTGGTTGTGCTTTCCACTTTGCTACTGTGACACTAATAAAATAATATCTTATCTTAAACTTGAAAAGTAAATGTCCTGTTGGTTCACTTTTATTAAACACTATTTTCATTATTTCAGTACTTTAAAAAAAATCTTACACTATGTCAAATCATACTGGGTCAGGAGATGCTCACAGTACACCGCATCACACTTTGTGGTGTGAGGCTTAAAGGCTGTGCTGTTCTGAGTTGGGCCCCTTCTCCTTCTGTCTGTCGGGATCGCCCCGAAGTGAAGCTTCTGCCTGCCATGAGAACCTAATGTTCAGCTTCTCCCATCCTGAAATAAGGACACGGCCCTGATGAATAGGGATGTTTGTATCTAAAGCCACAGTGAACTGATAAATAGAGGAGAGTGATGTCAGAAGGGGGAAGCTGAGGACTTGTTTGTCGAGGCTTTGCCTTCATCCTTGCCATCATCCTCCCCCCAGCCCTCCATCCTGGCTGTGAATGCAATCATTTTCCTTCCTCTGTCCCTAACAGAAGTACACAAGGACACACGCAAGGGCAGCGGACAATGAAAATGAGCATGATAGACGCACGTAAGAAGGAGCATTCTAGATGCATGTAAGTAGAAGAAGCCATCTAGTCCAAATATGGAGGTTATCCTCCTACCTTCTATCAAGCACAGTTTGTTGAGGTCTGTTCCCACCTTGCAAAGAGCTGTTGTTAAATTGGCTGAGACTGCCTTGGGCCTGTTCAACTCTGCCTTCTGCTGTGTACGGCTGTGAGATCCCAGCTCTGACAGCAGCCAAGCACGCAAATGTCTCGACACATCAGTGTAGAGAGAGAGAAGAGAGGATGGGGTCAGAGAGAGATGAACACAGACTGCTTGAAGAAAAGGATAAAAAGAGAATTGGAAAAGTGACTAAATTACTCTTTTGCTCAAGTAAATACAACGACCAGTCCTCTTGGTAGCTCAAGTCAACACATCATGGGGGGGATGTGCCCTGAAGATCACCACCAAATCCCTGAACAGGACCCTTGCTAGCTCCCCTAAGGCAGTGGAAAACTTCTGCTTAGCTCCTATATAAACTGATGCACAAACAATGCCAGAGTACAGAATCCTTCTGGAAAGCCTGGTCCAGAAGCCCTACAGCAGACTCTACTGAAGACTCTCAGGCACTGCTCTCCACAGACTTAACTCAAACTAGCTTCTAGCTTGATTAACGGCTGTTGAGCCCGGTATACAGACACTAGTGCCTTCTAGACCAAATGCTACAACCAATCCTCCATGCATGACTTCAACACCTGACAGAACTTGATAGATATCTGCCCTGTTATCAGTCAGCCATTTAATGGTAAACACTAGTTATAGGCTGGAGAGGCATTTTTTCCCTTTCCCGAATGGCGGAGGATCTTGGGTGTTTTGGAGAATTGGCGTGCACTCAGATGCTCAGCTAACTGCCACTCACAGCACAAGGTCATTTTGTGGGGCTAGGTTGCACCGTGTTCTTTTCTTTAAAGACCTGGCTGGACCAGCAAGCTCTAAAAAGAGTCTGGCTTGGTCTATTTTATGTGGGTAGTTGCGAAATGACTTTAGCGCCAGACAGAATAAATTGATTCTTAATAGAGTGGGATTCTTACAGTGGGCTCCATTAAGGACTAGGCCAACAGAGAGTCTCTCTACTGTAACACCAGCAAGCTAGTAAATCAGTCTTACACAGTGTGACTGAGAGGCCCTCTGGCAAGCAGACTACTATAAAGCTCCAAGATCAATCCTAATAGCGTCACAGTCTACCAGGGAACAACCCTGTGTGTGTGTCCACTTGTGACTGTATATAGACAAGATGAGAAAACCTTGTTGTAGTCCAGCCCTAGAAACACTGACAATGTCAGTTAGATTCCTCCTCAAGAACAGGTGAAGCCTTTTGAGATGTCTGCTCATCTATCAAAGCCTATTATCAGCACTGCACCCGCGGAGCACGCAGCGGAAACAGTCACCTGGGCCAACACTCTGCAAGTGCGTGTATGTGTGTGCAAGCGTGCGTGCATGCATGCAGTCGAGATGGAAATCAGGCACTCGGGTTGAATGAGGACAAGGGCTGCTGAGTGCAAAACCCTCATTTGGAACTTCTATATAGTTATACACCCAATGAGTAAAGAGCACAAGGAGCTATTACTGAAAGTCGGAAACTCCAGAAGAACAGCACTTCCCCATATGCAAAAATAACGGAGAAAGAGCTGCTAATATGATTCAAAACACACATAATAGGCCCCGCAACACCGCAAGAGCCATACATATTCACGCTCCAAGTATAGCTGTGTGACAATGGTGTGACTGTGGGCTTAATAAATAGATGGACCTTTTTGCAATGCTGTGAGGAAGCGGGTAGAGTCTGGATGTGGTTTAAGTGAATTATTTTTCACAGGCCAATATAGTGACACCGTTTTGCCCTCATTTTTCTTGAAACAATCGTTTTACCGCACAAGTCCAGTGAGAACAGGCTCTAATCCAGCCCATCTTATTTACCAATGAGCCATTAGATAAGAGGAAAGGTTGAAGAATCTCTATTCAATTGCTATTGTAGATACATAAAATAGATTTGTTCTCTGCATTTAACCCATCCTATTGTATAGGAGCAGTGAGCAGCTTCAGTACCCAGGGACCAACTCCAGTGCTTCAAGGTCAAGGGCACAGGCCGGAATGTTAACCCTAACATGTATGTCTCTGATGGTGGGAGGAAGCCCACACTGACACGGAGGGAACATGCAAACTCCACACAGAAAGGACCTGAGACAGCCTGGGATTTGAATCCAAAACCCCTTGCTGTGAGGAAACAGTTCTTACCACTGCGCCACCATAATGCCATGGGGATGGATACAATTATTTCCAACGCTTCTCAAGGTTAAGTGATCGGTAGTGTCTAATGAGCAATGCACAAGACAATAAAAATTAACTTGGTGCGCAATCAAAATGGGCACCCCCAATCTTTGTCTCCCTCTGAATCTGAATACCATAAACTTAAAGAGAGGCCTGTTTCTACATGGTTTCACTGTAGTATAATAATATACTGCCTACATTTACCATTACAATCACTTTGCCACGGCAGAGGCCTAATGTAAAAAAAATAGACCAGTGCTCAGGTTAGACACTGCTGTAGCTGTCATTCTCTCACACTCAACCCTTTGCTTGTGGCATTACCAATCCATCATTCAAAAGTACGGGGATTAAACATCTGTCAAGCCTGTCTATTTTCCCGAGCTGGAAAAGACACACTTAGGCGTCACGCATCTTCCCTGTGATGTAACATCCTGTCTGACTCTGAATCCGGACACATGAGGTCATCTGGTTCCAAAAGGAGCCATTCTTTCTGTCTGATATGAGAGAAAAAAGGCACGTTAAAAGCCCCCCAATCATCCTCCTAAAAAACATCCGGTCTTTGGCTTCAGCACAATGCAACACATGGGTCAGTACTTGTGCACACACAGCTAAAACAAACAAAAGCAACATGCTTTATTTTCACACTCAAGCTAGTACCAAGTAACAGCTTTTTTACCCACTGCTCAAACTAGAAGACAAATTCTGCTTTGCTCCATCTGTCACCCACCATAAGCTCCCATATGACCTTCTCTATATCTCCCTTCATCCCTCCCTTCATCCCTCCCTCTGTCCAAATTCCCCATTAGCCATCACTGGCTGCTCCAACCTTCAGCTAGATTCCCAAGGACCATCATCCAATCTCAGTTCGAACACATTGTGCTTGACATTCAACCATCCATTCAGAGGCAATGCACATCCTTCTTTCTCCAAGCTTCCACTTATTCACTCAGGACCTTTACATCTTCTATAACAGCCAACCTATCCTTCATCAGTCTCTCTGTCCTCCCCGCTCCCCCTTGATTCTCTTCCCTCTTTCCCTTGATTCATCACCACCGCTCCAGCTGTCCTCTCTTCATCTTCCCATTTCTCTCAAATGAGGCTCTTTCAACCTCACTCCTCTCCTCCAGCTAACCTCCGGCTCTCCCTGCCACCACCTTTCTCCAGGTCGTATTCTTGACATCCCTATTTCCATTATTCCTGGATGTGTGGTCCTTCACCTTGGATCTATATTCAGAATGATTACATGCTTGGTTTACCCCTTCATGGACACGGCAAAAACACACCTGCTCACTCTGCAAACATCCAGCTCTCCCACATACATGCCATTCCTTGTATACACAATACAAATGCAAGCATATGACATGTTAAAAAAAAGCATGAACCCACAACACACACATGTACGCAAAAATGCCTAGTATTCATCTTGGTGAAGGGAAAAGGCATGCCAGTAAAAAAAGA
Organism: Regalecus glesne; assembly: GCA_900302585.1. Lineage (NCBI taxonomy): Eukaryota > Metazoa > Chordata > Actinopteri > Lampriformes > Regalecidae > Regalecus > Regalecus glesne. The sequence continues at coordinate 10,343 of OMLC01001303.1, forward strand.
AACCTAACAGAAATAACAACAGCCTGACTGTTCTTGAAATGAACCATATAGCTGTAATACATGCATAATCACATGTCACATTCACTGAGGATGTTAAGAAGATGGCACAAAGCAGTCTTCAAGACAGCCTACCAGAATAACTACCAACACTTATATGAGAGCACCTGTCTTAATGTGAGCTGCATGTGTGTGTTATTTCTTGTTAGAGTCATGACTGGATGCCTGTGTTAGCAAGAAAGTACACACACACACACATCTCTACACATTGCATGATAGCCAGCTGACAATCTCCTGTGAGTTTATGAACATCCGCCTGTGTAATTTAATCCACTAAACAGAACCTACTACATGCCTTCGCGTTTCATTTCTTCTCCCTCTCAGAGCAGGATAGAAGATAGAGGCGTCTTGGTCTTACAATTGAATTCCAAACGTCACTGAGCAAACCTGAACAGCTCAGAAAGATGGGTGGGGTGGAGATGAGACCTTTAAAAATCACAATTGCAGCATCAACAGCTAAAAGAACGTGACATCTGTCAACGCAGCTCCCCATCAACAATGCAATAGAACAATATCAGAAGTTAGAAAAATGACAAACAAATATAAAATGTGAAAGAGAAACAATAGCACCCCCCAAAAAAAATCCAAGTCCACATGGATAGCAACTGGCTCGTGTTTTGGCTGGGGCTGTCAAAGGGCTGCACTGTTATCTCTAAGCCGAAATGTCACACTGTGAGGAGCCACCCCCAACAGCAGGCCTCCACCTTGCATTTACCCTGCCCTGCTTTGCACACCACAAGTGCCGCAGCCATCAAGCCAGCCAGCCAGATAACCAGTCAGCCAAGTGAAGACACACCTTAATGTGTAACTCAAATCCCTTTGTTCTACTCCACACAACAGATGTGTTGTTCCCCTGAGAAGAGTGATGGCTCAGGCTTCACCAAAACAAGCCGTATAGTCAAGAGACTTACCTATATTCCTGAAATGCGTTTGAACACCAATACATCTGAAAATCTAAAAAAATCATAACATTTCAATTGTTTTACTTGTCTGCAAATAAGCGTTAATTTCCAAACATGCAGACTTACTAACTGGGCTTTAAAATCATAGATGTCATCAACAATCAAATAGACAAAGTGTAATTGTGCTCTGGGACATAAATAAAATAAAAACCAGGAGCACTTCACGAAGGTATGAATGAGAAGGTCTAAACACACAGTTTTGGAAGAGTGAGAGTATACAGGACAGGATTACAGAGTTTAATCTGGAATCGTATCACTGACTACCACCTCTCAGCCAGACTGACGACAGGTGAGCAGAGTAAAGTGACAGGTCAGCATCGGCAACTCAAGTTATGTGGCGCTTCACGTCGCTGTGATCACAACCCGTCATGAGGCCGTTATATATTGTCTCACGGATCAATTGTGGTTTAAAACATTCAACAACCGTACTGTCTGATTAAGTAAAGCAAGTCACCGACGCTATCAACGGGGGGGGTCTATCTGATGCTAATAATAAGTTGCTTTAGTTAACGGGAAGCTAATTTAACAAGCAAGGGTGGTGTTGCCTCCAGCAACGAGCGAGCTAACGGGAGGGAGCAAGTGTTCTCTCCAAGGCTAGCGAGTTAGCCTGGTTAGCATGATGGCTAAATGTTGGTTCACTTAAGTGACCAGCCAGCGAAGGAGCACCTTGCACAGGAAATAAACGGGGTACAGTCGTGTTAGCAAGACTGACTTGGTGGCTAACATTAGCCGAGTCGCTGCGTAAATCGTTCCTATAAATAAACCAGCAGGGCAGCTAACTGGCTCCATCTAAAATATTACCAATGTCTAATCTGGGCGCTGCCATCACTGACTGCTAAACTTGCAGGCCACCAAGGTGCCAGAAATATTGAAGGGTCGGTTGACATAAGATTGAACTGCCCCTTCAAAATGAGAACCTACCTGTAATGCTATCTAGCTATCTTAACAAAGCTAAGTCAAGCTAGCATCAGGGTAACTAAGCAGTCAGTGTTAATGTTTTCAGAGGGCAATTGCAATAGTGAATAACACAACCATCTCGTTGCGCTTCAAATGATGATTCTGCCAGGTGCCGGCGTCAAAGAAGGAGACAATAATTTAGCAGCCTGATTCAGAGGCGAATTCCGCGGTTGACCTGTCACAGGAAAGCTATTGTTAGCCCGCTAAAATAGCCATACTTACCCCATTAACCAATCCATGGTGATATGTGCAGCTAGCCGAGCTAACGTTGGCTGGCAGGGGAATAAATCCACCAGGAGCTGGAGGCGACCCCTACTTTATCCCAGC
>OMLC01001304.1:1972-12801 GCA_900302585.1 Regalecus glesne
CAACCGTTATGGTGCTGTGACGCCGGATTTTGTTAAGTAGACAAGCTTTCCTCTTTCGCTCCTGGCCTTGTTAATGTGACTCGTCCTCTATGATTCAGATTCAAGATGGATAGTGTCACTCGGGTTGTACACGTGTTACACCAGTGCCATTCTTCAGCTGGGAGACGAACATATCTATGTCCATCTATATCCATCTATATCTATATCCATCTATATCCATCTGAATATTCATTCAAGTTGTATGTCTTGAGACCGGTCTCGAGACCACCCTTATATGGTATCGGTCTTGACTTGGTTTTAGTCTTGGTCTCAGTTTAGGGGCTCTTGACTACAAGTCTAATATCTATCTATCTATCTATCTATCTATCTATCTATCTATCTATCTATACATTTATGGGGGCGGCATAACTCAGCGGGTAGAGGGGTCGTCTGGAAGTCGGAAGGTTGCAGGTTTGATCCCCGGTCCTACAGAGAAGTGTGGTAAAGTGTCCTTAAGCAAGACACTGTTCCCCTAACTGCCCTGCCCTAGGAAAGGACTGGTGCCCCTTCAAGGGTGTATCCCTGCTTTTCAACCAATGAGAACTGAGATAGGCTCCAGTTCCCTCGCAATCCAACTTTGGATAAGTGGTCAGAGAGGGAGAACTAACTTTAACAGGCAGGTTGGGGCCACTTTGGCCATCTTGCATTGGGCCCGGCCCTGACCGGCTCTATGCTGCTGCAGTAGTGCTCATATTCCAAATCATGCCCCCTTGGATAAAAGAAAGACATTTCCTTTAGAACTAGATTGCTTTGATGGAGAATTTAGCAACAAATGCTGCTTTTGTTCCTCAGTGTTTTTCATAAAATCCTTTTCAGCAAGTTGCATTCATTGGAGGAGCAACCTCTAGCTGACATTTTTCATCAATTCATTTCAAATTAACGAGTATCTATTGAATGGCCAGAGACATCAGTACTGCTATTAGTACCACCGTTCTTTTTCACCAACATTCACTAGCTTGCTAATGAGAGGTCCAGTTTCACCTATCAGGATCAGTCCCCGAGGTTGTTGGGGTCGACACGGACATGGACAGAGCTTGGACGGGGGGGGTACTAAGATCTTGCCCTTTCTGACAATGCACGGTGGGTTTGAACCAGCACCATCTGGCTCATCAGCTCCAGAGGCGCACGCTCTACCGCTGAGCCACCGCGGCCCCCAATTAGCCAAGTTGCTAACGAGGGGGCGATTTCTAAAGATGTGTAAACGTCTCAGTGCAGCAATTTGACAAATCTGTTTGGGAAACGACTGCACTGCCAGATCCCAAATGCATGCAGGGAGATCAGAGACCCCTGGTTTCACATCCGACAAACAAAATGTTTTCGCCGGAAGCCCATCAAAGAATCAAGGCTATTGAACGATGAAGGAAGTAAATTTGAATTTATCTCTGCCAATTATGAGTCTCTCCTCTGTCAACCCGCGTGAAATAACACCGGCTGTGCTTGCTGGTGACGCTGTGAGCATTTCTCAGGCGTCTTGTTAAAATATAGCCAATGGAGCCAGCAGTGATGACACCGGACCCCATGTGTAATCCCGCTCCTGCCTTTCCAATCGATGCCCACACGATGAAAATAGGAGAAGAAGAATCCCACCTGTAGGGAAGCTCTACTGTTGTGTGGATGGAAGTTGGACACCGCCGGTGCGGTCTGCATCAGTGCTCACTGCTCGGCCTGTAGCAAGCACCACGTCGCCGTTTTTAAGGCATCTTGTCGACAAAAGCGGTTACGGGAGGGGGGGGATGAATGCCAAACTTGGGTATAGGCATAAATTACCCGTGACTGCATCCACACAATAGATCACCTTTTGGAGGAACTCCCTCGGTTTAATTGCAGCCTCTTTGCGTGTATCAACACAGGGAAAGTATATTTCCCTACCTGATATCGGAATCGATAACCTCCTGGAACATTCGATTTTCACGGAATCAATTCGAAAACTAATTGGGCACAGTTGGCAAAACCAGTGCTGGAGCCCATCTTCTTTTTCGGTGAAGACCCCATTTTATTTTTTTTATTATTTTTTTGGGGGGGGGGGGTTATCAACTTGTGTATATGTGCGTGTGTGTGTTTTCATTTGGCTGGAAAGCCCTGAGCTTCAAACCTGTCAATATAGGTCTTCATGCTCTCACACTAATCACTGCTACGGCTACACAGCCCCTGGACTGCAATATCCAGTGCACACAGTAATCTATATGGAAATGTCTCCCTGTGCTACTGTCATAAAGCTGCAGTGTTTTCACTGTCCGGGGGGCAGCCAGGTCAACAGAGTAGATCTTCCCATCCTTCGCTATAAAGGTTAAGGTGACATAGACAAGCCCTCACCGAAGCTGAAGCGGTTCATCTGGACACGACGTCCATTGAAAGGGACGTCTCATCACTTGTAGAAGGGGACATCTTCAGTCTGAAGGGACTGCGGGCATCCCCGCCTTGTCGACAACACAGCAGCACATCAACTGAGACCAACAATCAGTATGCAAACTACCGTGAGCGTTAACCAGAGGTGCGGGGGTAATGAGCACTATTCATTTGCAATCACAGCTTTGTGAGATGATGACAGATGTACTCTTAGCTCCTCTGGTTCAGGGTTGGTCGTTCCCTCTTGACATAAATGGCCTCTTTAACCCCCCTTTCAAACCAGCGTTCCTCCCTATCAAGGATGTGAACATCATCATCCTTGAATGAGTGGCCACTCGCCTGTAGATGGGTGTAGACCGCAGAGTTGCTTTCAAAGCCCTGAACACACTGTTTTGGTCCACCCCAAGGATCGGGTCCCCCGGCACAGAGTAATGTAGGGTACACTGTTAAATGCCAGGAGGACTGCAGTGAATTGCAGTGACGCTGGCTAAGAGGATGGCGCATTATAGGAGAGCCAACACGTCAGGCCAGGACTCAGCGGTCTACACCCACCTACAGGCGAGTGGCCACTCATTCAAGATGATGTTCACATCCTTGATAGGGAGGAACGCTGGTTTGAAAGGGGGGTGAAGGAGGCCATTTACGTGAAGAGGGAACGACCGTCGTTGAATAGGGGCGGTGGTCTGAGAGTACATCTGTCGGCGTCTTACAATGTCGTGATTGCAAATATTCCCCAACCCTTTGTGAATGGTGCTCATTGCCACTGAATGTGCAGTTGATCACCCAACTCATATGAACCCAGCCTATGGTTGTGTGGTATCAAGGTACTGTTTATAAGGAGGGGAATGTTTGTTTTCAGCTCAGACTGAAGAAGTCACCTGGTGAGTGACGAAACGTTTCTGAATAAACTTCTGATCTAGTTGAACTGACTCACCTCTTTTTTGTGAAGCAAAGAAAGTGTTTTATAGCTAGTTAATTGCAAAATAATGTTTTCATTGTGAATGCTGTGTGTGTGTGTGTGTGTGTTTGTTTGTTTCAGGTGTGTGTGTAAACCTGGATATCAGGGTGATGGGATCACCTGTGTAGAAAAAGACCCATGTGCCCTGCCACTTAGAGGTGGCTGCAGCATAAATGTAAGTTGAATTTTGTTTCACTTCCAGATGCTAATTTATGTCAATTTATGATGAACAATCATCTATGTGTCCAGTAGAATATTCGGTGCTGAATCCAATACACGGAAACATTTTTTTTTATAACATGGTAACTAATGTCCTTATATACAGAGGCTCGTAATATCCTCGACACTGTTTTCTGTAGTTACACACTGAATGAAACTCTAGCCTTTCCTCTATAGGCCAAGTGTATAAAGATAGGACCGAGTACACACAAATGTCAGTGTCTAACAGGGTGGAGGGAAGATGGGGATGATTGCCAGCCCATCAACAAATGTGACAGCCCTGACAAGGGAGGCTGCCATCCTAATGCTTCCTGTATCTACGTGGGGCCTGGGCAGGTAAGCAGGGAGTGCACTGACAGTCTCTGAAAACGTATTACACAAAGCATAATCAACCAAATCATTTGAGGTGTCTGCTCTTATTTAAAACCAACAGAGTGACTGTATATGTAAGGCTGGTTACCAAGGTAATGGTAGAGACTGTGAGGCAGCCAATCAGTGCGTGAACCAAAATGGAGGCTGTCATAACTTGGTGAGTTGCAGGATTTCTCATTGTTACAAACTCAACAAACATTAAGCTCAAACTGACCTATAGATTGTTGTATGAATATTATCCAGTTTGTATCTCATACTCTCAAGTCTGCTTGTATCTGAAGCTTATTTTCTCAAAATTTTTCTTCTGTTAGTAAAACATTGGACACTGACTGGAGAGATACTGTTTCGAGAATTGATCTCTGACCTAGATCTACGTTTTTCAGTTAAAATAATTTGACGAACCAGTTTTTGATGAGTTTGGCTCCTGTATAACATCGGATATGAATGTAAAAGGGAACTTTTGAGACTAAAATTCAAATTATTTCCCCCTGTTTTGAGGCCTACTGTCGCTTGGTGTCTGGTCAGTGGAAGTGCGTATGTATAGAGGGATACGAGGGGAATGGGGAGGTATGCTACGGCAACATTGAACAGGTTAGTTGCTGATAAGTAATGGGTACAGCCATTGTACAAAGTCAATCTGTTTATTCATCCTGACAATCTGAACATATCCTTGTCAACTCATCCCTCCTGTTTTTTGTTTGTCTGATTGTGTTATTGCAGGAGTTGATAAATTTGCCAGAAGCCACGGAATTCACCAAATGGGTAATGGTGAGTAACATGAGTGGCACAGTGGTGAAGTGGTTAGCACTTTTGCCTCACAGCAATATGGTCCTGGTTCAAATCCCATACCGAGTCCTTTCTGTGTGAGGGTGGCATTTTCTACCCGTGTCTGTGTGGATTTCCTCTGGGTGCTCTGGTTTTTTTCCCACCAGGAAAAAGCATACAGGAACTGCATATGTGAATTAGCTTGAATCTGGTGCGGTGCCTCAAATTATCCCTTTTATGCACAAAGCTGCACATGGTCCCTTAAAAGAAAAATTCTAAACAAGGAGACTAATGTCATTGTGTCCAAAAAAGTTTTCTGTTTCACTCAAAGTTTAGATTGCTGGCTCTTTGTTCTCCTGCCCCAGGATTCAGGTCTGTCGCAGTCTCTGTCAATGCAGAATATCACCCTCCTTGTACCAACCTCAGCAGCCATAGATGCAATGATTAAGGATGACAAAGACTTCTGGACCAATACGGACAACCTTCCTAGTATTGTCAGGTGAAAACACAGCATGAAAGCAGTATTAGCTAACTTTAAAATGTAGTACTTTTTGTTTGCAACATCATAAACAGAGAAATGAAACTATCTTTATTTAAAAACAAATTTAAACACCTGATAATTGTAAACACCTGATTAAGCATGTATCAAGAAACGTGATAATTTGAACTGCATGATTTATGTATAGTAGACATATAGTAGATATGTTGATAGTCTTTGTATTCGGGATTTTTTGGAAGGCACATGTTTAAGTAACTGTTATTTGTTCTAACTCTTCTTCTGACAGAAATCACATGATTCCCGGCAACTATCCGCTATCTAATCTTGGCATTAGCTCATTCTCTGGACAGCTCACTTCTCTCCTCAAGACAACTCTTCCCATCTCAACCAACAATGAGGTATGGTTAAGGATAGTAATGGTAATGATTTACTCCAAAAGATGAAATTTAGTGATACATGCTAGATCTATCATTGCTTAATGGTGCTATATCACAGTTTTCCCACTAGTATGTCCTTAAATTTTCATTAATGGAGAAGAGAGAAAGTGTGTCCAGATGACATGAGTTGTGATATCGCCTGAAACCTCACAGCAAAACATGCTAATTATTATTATGGACTAGGTGAATGAAAACAATTTTGATTCTTAAGGACTATATGTGTTATGGGCCCCCATATATGCTGTTGTGTAGTTTCCATTTGGAATACTGAAGGATATATAAATATTGCTTCTCTCTTTGATAAAATAGCTGCTACCTTCAATTTCCGATAGCTTACTTGCACAGAGGTCTATTTTATGTGTCATGACTTGCCCCCCTTTTGTGGGGTTGGACAGGAACTTAGATGGAGCTTAGAGGATTTTAAGACTGGATACCCTTACTGACACCATGTGGTGGATTTGAACCTACAGCCTCTTGCGCATCAGTTCCCAAAGCATGTGCTTTACCACTGAGGTACCATGGTCCCCTCTAACAGCATACTAGTAATGGTCCTATCCTAGCTTGGTTTGGTATTCCAACCCCAACCTTTTCAAAAATTACTGAGCTGGATGACATGAGATGTGTCCTTCAACCAGTTTGCTTCTGTGATCAGTTTAAACTTTATAATACAACTAAACATAATTTTGAGCAGTGTGAGATTTTTGCTTATGAAACATCCGTGCTAAGCAGTTAATAATCCATTCATCAATCATCAACAGCTTACCCGAAGTCGGGTCACAGGGGAACTGGAGCCCATCTCAGTTCTCATTGGGTGAAAGGGGAGGGATACCCCCTGGTAAAGTCACTAGTTCATCAGAGGGCAGATCAATTTGAGGAATAGTGTCTTGCTCAAAAGACACACTCCTCTGCAGGTGCGGAGATCATTCCTGCAAGCTTTTGATCGCCAGACAATCGCTCTACTCACTGGGCCATACCACCCCTGCGGTTAATGATATCATTTATAATTTTGATTTGAACTTATGTCTTGCTGCATGCTCAATAATCCAGGTAAAGGAATCACTAAATAGGTGAATTGGTTCAGAGATGTTTTGTCACTCAAACAAGTGACATCTGTTTGAGTGACGAAACATCTCTGAATAAACCTCTTATCCAGTTGAACCAATTCACCTTTTTTGTTAATGGGACTTAGTTGAGTGGCTCTCTATGCTTGACATGACAGGTTGCCAATATTGCTTCAATTGTTAGTATAAAAAATATGTAATTGTAAGATTTAATTCATTAAGAAATAATTAATTTAATTTAATTCAATTATAACAATTGTAATCGTTAGCTCCAATCATGTCACCAACATATTCCTATTTAGTGTATCAATAGTCCTGCATAGCTTCTTTAAGCTACTGCATTAAAATGCTTTTGACTGGAAGGTCAGAACCACTTTGTGGAAAATACCAGCTTTGAGTTGAATGAAATGAACGATAAATTGGACTCATGGTTGACAACAGTCAGATTTAAAATTGTAGTTGTCCTTGTCCTGATTCTGACACAGACCACAGCAATTGGGGGAGCAACCATCACTACAGCAAACATAGCTGCACTCAATGGACTGATCCATATCATCAATAAGGTACAGTTATCAAGCCATTTTGTGCACAGGCTGGAACTTTTGCAAAAGAAATGCTGGGTGGGGACGTCTTGCCTTATTTCCCTTTTTGATCTCTATTTCCTGTAGGTTTTGATTCCTGATAGGAAACAGAGTGAGGGGCTCCTGGAGCTGCTTGCTCTGAGACCTGAGTTTTCTTTGTTCAGAACCTACCTCATCGTACGTAAATTCATAGATTTGAAGTTCCGTTTTGATTCAAATCATATATAAACTTGCATGATCATGTTTTTGTCTCCACAGACCAATCGGTTGTTATGCTCCATATTTTTTTAAGTCTCCATTTCACTCAGTATGAAAATTATTTGATCTTTTACGGTTGGCTCATTTTCTTCTTTTTAGAAACATAACCTGACAGAGGAGATTGAGCAGGCTGATGAATACACTATTTTTGCTCCAACAGACAGTGCGGTCAGCGATTATCTCAAAAAGATGGCTGCGGTTGCTATGGTAGTACAAGGATTATTGTGTGTGTTTGTGTGTGTGTGTGTGTGTGTGTGTGTGTGGTAAGTAGGGATTGGGATATCAGTAATTTCAGCGTGTCAATTTACTTTCTGTGTCCACATCATTTAAACTAGCGCAGTAAATGAGCCAAATATTTTTCTTGCCCTGAAAATATAAAACGCTCCAGTCAATTCTGAAGGATTTCTACCCCGCCTTGAATTTTGCTCCAATATTATGAAATCTGTTTATATATTTTCAACAGGATATTAACACAACACGCTACCACATTGTACCATCAGAACGGCTGTTAAAGACTGATCTCCAAACTGGAGGGTATAAGGAGACCTTGCTTGGTTTTTCCTACCAGCTGGGTTTCTTTCCCAGGGATGGAAAGGTACCTGAATCACAATAATCTCTACGATATACATGTTGGCTCTCTTAGTCCAAATCCAGCCTTGCTTTACCTTTTTCCTCTTCTATCTTTTCCATGTGTCTCATCTTCAGTTGTTTATTAATGAAGCTCTGCTAAATGTCTCCAACATAATGACTGGAAAAGGAGTTATCCATGGTCTATCATCAGTGTTGGAGATAAACAGAAATCGTTGTGACAAGGCACAGTCCCAGCTCATTCTGGTAAAAGCCACACTTCTAAATACACTTGGTTGGATGCTAAAACCTCCTTAGAGTGGAAACTTAAAACGATGAAACTGATTCAAATGGAAAAAAAAGGATATGTTTGAAAAAGTAAGGATTGTCAATTAACTAAGCAAAGAAATATTAGAAAGTTGAATCAGTTCATCTGGATAGCACATTTATTAGTATATCTATATATACCAAATATTGGATAATTTTAAACAATATAATTTACATGCAGGGTACTTGTATGGATTGCTTCTTACCTCATGAAAAGGCTTGCCCAAATGAAACTATTCCCCAGGTGAGATATCTTTCATTGAAACCTAACTTGGTTTAGGCACATGCAATCTTGTTAGTTTTATTTTGGTTGGAGTGTCTACTTAGTTGATGTTGCGTTGGAGTCCTGATCTATGGGACCACATGTGGTTTGCTTCTGGCACTATATTCTTTACCTAGCTCTAGTGTTGCTTTAGTATCTTTTGTACCTTGACCCTATGCACTTGTTTTATGTTGCTCTGGATAAGAGCATCTGCTAAATGCCTGTAATGTAATAATGCAATGCAATGTAACTTTATTATTATTTGAAAACAGCAAGTCCTATACTGTAAAGCTTATTTTTGATTTCAGAAATCAGTGCAAAGGAGGAAATGCCTGCTCAGTCGGTTCTACGAAGGGGAGAAACTGTATAGCATTGGCTGCATGAGGACCTGCGCAAAACGGATCATTGTATGTCAAATAGTTTACATCAAGTGTAGCTCATTTCATCATTTGAAGGTGTTCTAAAAGAGATTGATAAAATATAGGGACAATGGCTATGTTCGAATGTGTTAAGATGCGATAAAGTTATTGACAATATTCTACAAGCTCATACCTTCTTCCATGACATTCATTAAATTAGAACTGTGGTGTCTCACAGTTCTAATTTAATGACAAGTTCAGAGCATACGCCTGGGGGATATGCCGTTGTGGGTTCATATCCTGCCGTGCAGCTTGGTCGATGTGAGGAGTTCATTATTAAGTGCTTTGAATGGTCTTTAGAAAAGTACTACATAAGAATAAGTTAATTTACCATTTAAAATGCCAGTTTATATTTTATAAGTATTTCCACTGATTGCCTTTTCAAGCTCAGTGCCTTTGCCAGTGCAAAATATACAATCTTGGTTTCAGTCCCAGGCCCAGATAAATCAAGGAGGGGTGTATCAGCAAAGGCATCTGGTGTAAAATCATGCCAAATTGATTATCCATCCATCCATCCATCCATCCATCCATCGTCAACCGCTTATTCGGTCTCGGGTCGCGGATGTAGCAGATTTCAGCCGGTGCCTCCAAGCTTTCCTTTTCCTTGCAACATCCACTAGCACTGATTGAGGGATCTCAAAGCGTTCCCAGGTCAGTGTGGAGATATAATTCCTCCATCTGGTCCTTGGTCTACCCTGTGGCCTTCTCCCAGCTGGACGTGCCTGAAAAACCTCTTTTGGGAGGCGATCAGGTGGCATCCTTACTAGATGCCTGAACCACCTCAACTGGCTCCTTTCTATTTGTAGGACCAGCGGCTCTACTCCGAGTCCCTCACGTATGTCTGAGCTTCTCACCCTGTCTCTAAGGGAGACACCAGACACCCTCCTAAGAAACCTCATCTCAGCTGCTTGTATCCGTGATCTTGTTCTTTCAGTCATGACCCAGCTTTCATGGCCATAGGAGAGAGTGGGCACAAACATTGACCGGTAGATTGAAAGCTTTGCCTTCTGGCTCAGCTCTCTCTTGGTAACTATGGTTTGGTGAAGGGAGCACAATACTGCTCCAGCAACTCCAATTCTCTGGTCCAACTCATTCTCCATTCTCCCCTCACTTGAGAACAAGACCCCCAGATACTTGAACTCCCTCACTTGGGGTAAGGACTCATATCCTACTTAGATTGGACAATCCTCTGGTGTCCTGCTTAGAACCATGGTCTCAGATTTAGAGGTACTGATCCTCATCCAACTGCTTCACACTCAACTGTGAACCGATCCAGTGAGTCTTGGAGGTCAGAGACCGATGATGTCATCAAAACCACATCATCTGCAAAAAGCAGTGATTTAATCATAAGTTCACCGAATTGCAACCCCTCTCTTCTATGACTACGCCTGGAAACCCTGTCCATGAAGATCACAAACAGGATAGGTGATAAGGACCAGCCCTGGCAGAGATCAACCCCTACTGGGAAAGAGTCTGACTTACTACCCAGAACTCTGACACAGCTCTCACTTGGGCATAGGGAGATTGGATGGCACTGAGTAGTGACCCTCTTATCTTATACTCCCTAAGAACTTCCCACAATATATCCCGGGGGACTTGGTCATAAGCCTTCTCCAGATCTACAAAACACATGTAGACTGGATGGACATACTCCCAGGCCCCCTTCAGGATCCTTGTGAGCATAAAGAGCTGGTCTTTTGTTCCACCTGATGTAGAAGA
>OMLC01001306.1:0-12613 GCA_900302585.1 Regalecus glesne
ATAATGACAAAGATGATGGCCCTTAGATTTGTTTTCTCAAGAAGACAAGTTGGCCAGGTTAGTTGGAGCACAACACCCCCATCTTAATCATCAATCAATATGCAAATAGGACGGCATCTGAATTTCTATTTGTTCTGAATGGGATCTAAATTTGACCATTGAAACAGTCTGCCATCAATAGAATCATCAACCCCCCCTCCCCCTTCCTTCAGGTAAGTCCCTTCCCTCTACCCTTTGAGATTATGCTCGCTACCTCATTTGTGACATGTCTGATAAACAAGAGGGTACCAGGAGGCAGGGACCTCTATTGAGTTGATATCCCCCTGAGCTCCTCTTTGGCCTCTTGTCCTAAAACACTGGATGGGGATGCCAACATTGACAGCCACTGTCAAGGAGGAGCCCGCGACCTTTGCTTAACTAATGGATCCTTCATCATCCCGCAATGCCACTAGCATGAGCTCTCCGTTTATTGCACTTTATTTTAAATTAAATCCACGGCAATGCCCATCCATCATGGTCACCCATGACCTTTACCAGAGGTGAGGGCTTGGCCTCGAAAAAGCCACAGTGGGCTGGTTTATAGGAGCCTATCACATACGGAGGGCAGGCAGATTCTGTTGATAATGACCACTGTTCCTTAGGGAGGCCACACATTAAACTTCCACTTAGTAGCTCTGCGGTAAATGAGTATAGTTTGAGCTGCAATACTAACATCAGGTTCACCATTGTTTTAGCTTATGATGTTGGTCTACTCACATTGGTGCCCTCAAAAGTATCATGTAAGACCATTGGATGAACCATAGCATTGAGCATCCTGCTATATTGACCCTTGAAGCAAGGGCTAAAGTCAATGGCCTTTTTTTTCTTCACCCTTGTGTAATGGCCCAGAGAAACGGGTGGTAGCGCTTATCACCATCTTTCACTTTGTGCTGCTCTGAATGAAAGATTGTTATTGCGCTCCTGGGACATCGCTGTCTTCGTCTCCAATTGCTTGGTCATGATAAAACAACAAAGTGGACAGTGGGAGAGTTCCTCGGCAATTCTCAATGGATGATAGGATCTGCCCCCTCAAGGCTTTTTCACTATGTTTCTCTGTATAATGGAGAAACTTGAGCAGACTACTTCCTCACACTCCCGCTGCACCTCCCCTCACTGAGACACCGGGAATCTTCTACTGTCTGTCCATCAGCACCTCTAATACTTCATCCTACTGTATGTAGTATCTCATAGATCAACACGGGGTAGTGAGCCATGAGGCAGGGAAAGGATTAATGAATGTCTGACAGGATGATGTAATTGGATGTAATTGAATTTCAGCCAGGGGTCTATTTTGTTTGATTTAAAATCTCATTCTTTTAAAGATCATCACTTTTTCTTTTTGCAAGAGTGGCTTACCATGATTGACCCAAATATTCATTTAGCAAATTTTCAAAATAACATTATCATGACTTGTATTTCCCCTTTTGGTGTGCATGTATATTTCGATCTATTCTAAGACTTTTTATGCCAACTGTATCTAAAAGAAAATGAATAGTCAAAACATTTTGCCTAACCACTGTCTTGTGCTTTTCGGGTTGTGGAATGGTGAGATCACTCTAGTTATAAAAAGCGCAATGAAAAACAATGTTCTGTGACAACTGGCATCAAGATGTAAGGCGTGCAGCCATCCTTGCCCTCAGCTAGGTTATGATGAATTTTGTGTTATCAATCAAATGGGTTCAGTCCCTCTCGGTCTATATCATTCATTAGTTTGGCTCTGTTCTCGCCAGCCCGTGCTCTGAATAAGTAATGTAAAACAAATCGACAGTGCCTGCCTCTGTCTTTTATGAATACACAGGTCGGAGAGATGAGCGGGTTACTAGATGAGGGTATAATTGAGAGTGAAAAGGATTCAAGGGGTCACTACCATTTGATAATCCACTATGCTGACACATGACATCTTGTGTGTGTTTTTGTATACCAGGTTTTTCTGTCATAATGGGGAGATTTGGTTGCCATTAGAATATAAAGCATAAGCCAGATGTCGTTGGTTTGATCCCACTGTGGGGTGTCAGAGAGGCATCCACCCTCAATCCCCCACACTCCATCCAAGTCAATGGTGCTTCTTCAGTAGGATACAAAAATCTGAAACCACCTACCTTGTGGGTATATTTTTTGTTTCCCCATGAGGAAGAGAGTGTATTTTAGGGTTAGGGCTTGGGTTTAAGGTTAGAATAAGGATTAGGGTGAGGTATGAGTTATTGTTAGATACTCTGTTAGGATGGTTAGAGCTAGGGAATAAATATAGTAAAAATATAAGGGGTGTGTGTGTGTGTGTGTGTGCGGGAATGTCTCATTGGTATATTGTATTCAATATTTCATGTGATTTTTATTTAGTCGATATTAGACGTCTATTTTTAGATGTCATGATTAGTCCCCATATTGGGGTTGGAGACAAACTTAGGTGGATTAGGGCCAGATACCCTTCCTGACACACTCCCGGCGGGTTCAAACTTACAACATCTAGCTCATCGGCTCCCAAAGTTTCCACTCTACCACCAAACTTCCCTGATAGTAGATAGTGATTTCCATAAAGTCTTTTATAGCTGGGATTAAAATCTCGTGTACCCAGAAAGGAGGATTTTACCTCTTGGCATCATGAGTTTTCTTCATTTTGTTTCCTATTTGCAAAAGTGAATGGAGACAGCAAATTCTGACAATGTTGGCAATTTTCACACTACGGTCAAAATACCGTGCTTGGGGTGAGAAGATGTATGTGTTGGCTCAGCAGTTATGTAGTGCATTTGCCATGGAGGCACATTTTCCTAATGGATAATCCCATACAATCTGTGTACCTGATGAATGTGTTTTTTCTATGTGCGGCTTCGCTTTACATTCATCAAGCCAATTAATTAGCAGCAATCCACCTGATAAACATGCACCAGTATTCCCCTGTTTGCATCTCATTCTTCATTGGAGTCTAAATACTCAATCTAAACATGATGGATGGAGAAAAATAAAGCTTGTTCTATTCTTCTGGTTCTTTGTCGAGTGTCTACATGATGTTCAATTATATGTTTCTAGATAGTGCAGTATTTGATAGCTTTTTAAAACATCTAGCTCAGTGGTTAAGCGGGCGATTCGAGAACTGATGAGCCAGAGGCAGCAGGTTTGAACTCACTGCAGGGCTCAGGAAGGTCATCTGGCCTTAAGTTCCGTCTATATTCGTGCCCACCCCTCATGACATGGTGACCAATCGTGACACGTAAAATGGACTTCTCTGTATCTTTTACTACTAATTTGCCATTTAAGAGCACATTGAGAATTGCTCTGGGTTAACAAGCTCGTATGGATCACTGGCTCCAAGGTCACATTTATAGGTGACATTTTCAATGAATGAATACATCAACTAGTGAAAGAAAAGGAACAGAATTTTATCAATTTTAAGTCCCATGTGCATCTTGATTATATCCAAGTTAATGAGGATGAATATGAGGCTTTAATTCATTATCTGAATTGACTGGTATCTCATTTCCTGCATTTAGTTGATGATCTACTTGATATGTGATATACATACTACCTTTGTGCTAATGTCATTGTATCAGACACGTGTAATTCCTACTTGGCATTATAATTTACAACATTACGTTTAAGGCTAAAAGCAAAACGTATTTATGATAAGGTTTCACTGACTTGCGGATCAAGAGTTATTGGGATGCACAGTGGCCCAGCGGTTAGCACTGTTCCCTCACTGCAAGTAGGTTCTGGGTTCAAATCCTTAATCTGGTTCTTACTGTGTGGGGTTTGCAGGTTCTTGTTTCTGCATGGGTTTCGTCCAGGTGCTCCGGTTTCCTCCCATCATGAAAAAGACATGCGTGTTAGGGTTAATACTCCTGCCTGTGCTGGTGAGCAAGGCAATAGGAAAAATAACTGGAGTTTTGTCCCTGGGCACTGTAGCTGCTCACTGCTCCTATACAATAGGATGGGTTAAATGTTGTGAATATATTTCATTGTATACATGTACAATGACTAATCAATAAAGATTATTATTATTTTTATTTTCATTATTAGTAGTAGTTGTACCAAACGTAGGGACAGAATTTGATATAATAATTCTCATTTGCCAGACATTACTAATGTTTGCATTATTTAATCCTGCTGTCCCTTACAGTTCTTTCAATGCTTATTCATCTGATATGAATACGATTTTCTCGGTATCCCTCGCAACCGCTAAAGAGACATCAGAACAGGCCTGATAAGCTAGCCAACACCCCCCAAGACCCCCAAAGCAGAGAGAGATAGGCCCGTCACACTGTCCTTTGGTGTAATCTGCCCCACAGCAGAAACGAAACGTCTGTGTGGATAAAATGGAGCGATAGCTGTCTGCTCTTATCAGGCAGGATTTGTTCCTCTGGGAGGTATTTGGCTGCTCTGAGAAATGAAGCCAACATGGTGGTGTTGACCATAACTCTGCTGTTTGCTATAGGCCATTGAGCCTATGGTTAATTCTCAAACACACACACACACACACACGCACAAAATGCCCAGGCTCACCAAGGTATAGGTGGGAGACGGTGAAGCCAGGTGGTTGTGTCTGTCCTTTGTCCTCTGTGCTCTATCTCTGCTCTCCATCAGCACTCCGGGCTGTCTCACTGTGATGCACTCACAGGGGATTTAAACGACAGGTCAACGCCCTGCTCCTGGTTCCTTCAGGAAGCAGGATATTGAAACGGATAAATAAAGGAGACCTAAAGGGTGCAGAGAGAGAGTCTCGGGAATGGAGCCTGGGCAAACAAATACACTATCCCAGTGGGACATGTAGAGATGTATTGTTCTTGGACTTATTGAGATATTTAGCCTGTAAGGTGCAGAACGGCTGGTCTTATCTGGCTGGTAATTGCCTCCTGGATTGTGCTCGGCTGAGTCTGAAGGAGAGACTCCAGGTCATGAACTGTTTTTTGTTGTTGGGTAAGGTAAAAGTTATCAATTTTAAAATGAAGAAATGGATGTTGGAGGAAAAGCTATTGGAGGGAAATTGCCTGCTTTACTTGTCTGCTTATTTTTATCTATTGCTTGGTACCTTATCCGTTTATCAGTTAGAAAACCATACAATACATCTGTCTCAATGACTACCAAGGCTTTGGTGCCCACATTTAGGCCTCTATTCTGTTGTGCTTCGAATTTGTTGTTGCAGCCAAAATTAAAATTCTTAAATTGTATTGCAGACGCCCAATATCACCAAGCTGGCTTGGGAATGCCTTGAGATCCCCAATCAGTTAGTTGATCTGGCTCGGAAGATTGGGGTTCCCTGCTAGAACAGTTATCTCTGCAACCTGACTTTGAATAAGTGGTTGAAGATGGATGGATGGATGTAGACTCCGTTTGTGTTGCAAATATTCAGAAGGATGGAAACACAGAAAAGACAAGAGCAAATTGCCAAATACTTTACAGATACAGATTTCATTCGCAATCACTGCTCCTCACACAACCCCCCAACTTAAAATGAGAGACCTTGCAACCACCCAACACCCTAAACTCTACCTTCTGTTTTACACCATGAACTGGAGAGGTATCGTATGAGAAGCCATTTTATCACTCATAGGAAATGAAACCAAATAGGCCAAATAAGAAGCAGGGATGTGTGTAAGACCCTGTGAGCCAAGACAAACATGCTGGAAGCCAAGCTACTTGGGAGTCAAGCAAACACCCTTTATGGTTGTGTGCAATATTCCTTTCATCGTGCTACTGAAGAGGTCAACACCACCCTAAAAAATTATTACGGGGAATAAAATGTGATTTTCTCTTCTATTTCCCTCATGGCAGAGTCGATTAACGGCACAATTCTGTTATTTTCTCAGAGCTCAGTTGATGAAGATATCGCCAATCGTGCTGTGTACAAACATGGAAGACTTCCTGGAGCTGTTGTTTTCATTACAGCGCTCATGCAGACAAGCAGCTCCTATTGTTCTTTGCCCATGTTGGCTCTGAAGAATGCATCTAACCCTCAGCCTTATTATTATCCATGCCTCACAGCTGAAAGAACCCTCTGACAAAGGTTTTTTTTTTGTTGGGTTGATGTTGGGGGCAGGGGGATGGATAAGGGGGTTTGAATAATTTGTACGTTGAGCAAGTCTACAGAAGAAACATGAGAAGCAGTCGCACACAAATCTGATCTGGCACAGGGCCAGAACCTTAAGCACCCTTTAGGAGGGAGGAGGAGGGGCTGAAAGATCTAAGCGATTCATCCCTTCGTCTCCCCTTGTATTCTTCTCCCCTTGCTCATGTGGTGGAAACTCTGCAAGGTATATAATAATCTATAAGCTCCTTATAGGGACAATGGATGTTAATGAACATTTAGAATGTTTAACGCCAGATTTAGCCACCAGGCTCATTTTCATCTGTTGTCCTAAGCAATTAGGTGTTCCTTGTCTTGCTCAAGGACACTTTGGCACTTTTTCTAAAAGAACAGGGGATCAAACAACCAATTTTCTGATAACTAGATTACCGTCCTACCTCTTAAGCCATGCCACCCCTTGTATATCCTTCAATCCATCCATTTTCCAGCCACTTATCCTCTGTAGGGTCATTGGGGAGCTGGAACTTAATCCAGCAGTCAGATGAAAGGCAGGGAAACATCGTGGGCAGGTTGCCAGTCCATCACAAAGCAGGGAGGTTGGAGGAACAGTGTCTTGCTCACAGACACTTTGACATCGTTCTCTGCAGGTGCCAGAATCAAACCTGCAACATTTGAATTGTCAGACAACCACTCTATCCACTGAGCCTTGCCCCCCCTCCTTTATATATTATACATGATAATATATCAAAATTTATTTTAATTTCTTGCTAATTTGGACTCCCAGTTATCTCGTTGCTGTGATGACCAATTGCTGTTGTTTTTCCATGAAGGTGATAAGCTCATGCGGCACTACTGACACTATGATACTATTGCTTGAACCTTGTGAATATCTTTTAGCATCCCCTTGTGCCCCCTCCTCTCTCAGTCTGCACTGTCAAATGAACCAGTGGAGTAAGGAGTGAATGAATAGATTGCTTGTTTTGTGGATCACAACACTGGTACATTTCGCTGCTGTGTGCTGAGTTTCTGTGGTCCGAATAAATATCTTCAAGATTTTTAAGGCCGTCATACTCAAAGGGACTCTGGTGGAGAAGAAGTTAGCTGTGTGTGAACAGTATCTATTTACTCAGAGTTGGTGTCATTATGGAGATGATTTTTGTGCTGGCTCACATCTGGAAACCGCTCTACGCTGCTGCGTGTTAGGATATAACAATCATAAATTGTGTGTAGCAAGCTCAACCGTGTGTTCTGTTTTGGAGAAATGTATTGGGTTTGCAGGGTATAATCATAAATGTGCTAATTAAATGCTTGGCAATATATCAATATGATATTGACAATGGAATATGACACTTGGCATCATTTGGGATTTTAGTTCTCTTAATATCATCATGTAACTTATACGTTGTCATTCCCTTGTCATAAGGGCTGTATTTATAGTAGGAGTCATAACATTTCTGAAGTTATTGGACTGTTTTAGCTGAGGAGAAGGAACAATGGATGCCTATACTTGCATGCTCATCATATCATGTCCACATCCTTACATTTATTTTAAGAAAGCACCAACAGCCATCCCCAAACTATCACATTATTATTATCTGGGTGCTCGGTAAAAAATGATTAACAAAGATTTTAATCCTATCCTCAATCTTAGTCTAAATACGCATTTCACACAGTGTGGAGTGTTATGATTTCTCTGTTCAGATAACTGTCATTAAGGAAGGCTAATTAATTTGGTCATTGTATTCTTACTATGAAATTTGTCCCATGAATTTAACCCATCATATTGTATGGGAGCAGTTGGCAGCTGCAGCACCCAGGGAGGAGTTAGTGTTTTGCTCAAGGACACTTCAGTAGAAGGAACCGAGATCAAACTAGTGGCCTTCTGATTACTAGATAACTTGTTCCACCTACTAAGCTCTACCCCCCAGGTATTAAGGCATTTAAACCAGCAAAAATGTGCGTGGTTTACACCTGGGTGTAGTCAGTAACTGATCATTATTGATGGATTTGCAACTGAAACATATTCTGAGGTCAAATCCATTAGAACCACCATAAACACGAAATTGTCCTCAAGGACTGAAATCCAACACTAGATGGGTGGCATGGCATAGTAGTGCAGCGGTTAGCACAATTGCCTTACAGCAAGAAAGTCCTGGGTTCTAATCCTGTCCCAGGTCCTTTCTGTGTGAAGTTTACATATTCTCCCGTGCATCAAAAAGACATGTATGTCAGGGTTAATACTCCCGGTTTTGCCCATGAGCAAGGCAATAGGAAAATAAAACTAGAATTGGTCCCTGAGTACTACAGCTGCTCACTGTTCCTATATAATAGGATAGGTTAAATGCAAAGAACAGTTTTCATTGGTTGTGTGTACAATGCTAAATTAATAAAGCTTCTTTCTTGACCAAACAACATGGGTGATAAATGGTAAATTGACTGGGATGAGAGGGTTGTTAATCAAAGGAACAGGGAAAAATAGCTTAAAAAAATATCCTAGCCTCAACCAATTCACCTCTTTTTGTGATTTAAGCCTCAATACCACTGCTCTGGCTACAAAATGTATCCATCAAATTACTTTTTATGATTGGTAAATAAAGAGATTTGGACGACAAAAATCACAAGTGCATTTCATCCATCACTGTTCGAATCAATGGGACATTAAATAAATAAATAAATCCTTCCTGACATGGGTGCTTTTTGCTTTGATAGAGGATCCTCAAAGCACACAAGTTGCTCTAGTCTCAGCAAAGGCAGCCCCATCTTGAGCACTACTTGAATGTGAGTGGTTAGCACTGTCTTGCAGGTATCGTATCATAGCCCTCCAGGAAGACAACAAGTCTACAGCTGCTGCCTATCACTGAGTTGTTCACGAACACTGGTAGAAACCAGGGTGGCGGGAATACATGTTGCAACCATAGTAGTGGCTCTAATAATTGGGCAGGGACTTCTTCCTCCCAGTCTAGGGCATTGGGGGTGCTCTTTATGCTAATAACCTGAGCAATTAGCCTGTGGAAATGAAGGCTAAAAAAGACCTCATCTGCATGGCTTTTTTCAGACCTGCATTCCCTGCTCAACACGTAGACACACATGCACATAAATGTGTGTGCAAACACACACATTGACACTGACCACTTACAAGTATGAGTATTTGAAAATCGTCAGTGGAGTGTCTTCAAGGTGCAAAGTGCATCTCTGGGCCTGAGATGTACAGTGGGCTTTGTCGGAGCCACTCACCTGTTCTTCTGCAGACAGAGCAGAGCTGACTGCAGGAGGGTCTATTGCTCTGGGCGTCTCTAAGTCAAGGACAACTCTGGTCACATGATTTACTGGCATGCAGAGCAAAGTGTCCCTGTTGGGCAATGCAGATCTCAGAGGCTCTCTGATGATTGGCGAGCCCTAATTCCTGAGGGTGTAATTAGGAGATGAGGTAAAAAAGGTCCAGAGATGCGGTTGCTGTACTAAGGCACAAATGACCCATCATCTGGGATGAGGATAATCGCATGAATACCAGCAGAGCAGTGATGACACACCAACTTCAGTTGTCATCATCACCAGTACACACAAATATGATGGGAATTATTCCGACAATTGAACCATATCATATTTTTACTTAAAATGATGTTTAGTGTCAGATTGGCAATTGAAAATTTACAGATGTCAGCTTCAGTAAAGCTGTAAATGGAAAATGAAATAATTTATTTCTCTGTTATTAACTTAGACTACTGTGCTACTTCAGTGGTGGAGCGAACCCCTACAAGTTGAGTGTCATGGGTTCGATCCAAATACAGGGCATCAGGAAAGGGCATCCAATCTTAATCCTCCATGCTCGGTAAATGGGAAGTGTTCATTGTAAAGCACTTTGGGTGCTGCTAGACTAAAATGTGCTATATAAGGAAAATATCTCATCTCAGGGCTTGAACACTTGGGGGTTCAGTGTCTTGTTCACGAACACTTGACACATTCTTCATAAGATGCAAATTTGCCTTGTGGCTAAATGTGGGGCATTTTCATTCTGAATGTAAATTAATGTGCACTGTCCCTATAAAGGAGAATGTTGTTATTTTGTAATTCAATTGTAGCTCTGTTATCCTCTGTTGTGCAAGGTGTCTTATCCTGTAAACATAAAATCCATTGCATGTCTGTCTTGGGGGAGAGATCTCTCCTTTCTTGTTCTCCCTGAAGTTTATTCTTTATTTTTTTCTCCATGGTAAAGTTTTTTTTTTTAAAGGGAATTGTTCCTTATCTGATGTGAGGGTCTAACCACAGGAAGTTGTGTTATTGTAAAGCCCACTGAGGTAAACTTGTAATTTGTGATAAGGGGCTATAGAAATATAATTGACTTGACTTTGCTATTGTTATTTGACAAACCCTGCATGGTAAAATAGAGTTATATCCTGAAATGTGTTTATGAATTGTGTCATATCATGCATGTGTGTGTATCCCTGTCATATGTGCGGTGTGTGTTATTCTGAAAGCTCTTCTCCTGGACCACTGGGGATTCACGCACTGACACGTTGACCTCTCCAGGTGTTGCTTGAATGGAGACTAATTGGAAAGTGTTTATACGCAGTTGACATTTAGATATTTGTACTGGCTTCCCTATAATCCTTGATGAGAAGCAGTGAGCCTCCTTTATTTTGTTATGACATTTATGTGATAGTATTTCTATAGATCTGGGAAGTATGTGATTAAAGCTGACATGGGTAGTGTATACTAGCATTTGCAGTTCCACTGTGACATATAAGAAGAGTGAATGTGGGATTTAGCGGTTGATTCTCTTGCAATGACCTCACAGTCATTTGTTTTCTATCGATCCATCTATAGTGATGAAACTGAAAATGAAATGGCATCAATCCCATCCTCAACAAACTCAATTTGACCTGTACTTTATGGTTACGTGCGCTGCATCTACCCTGTTGCACCGCCTCTCACCATGCTACAGGTGAGAAGGTTTTGAGAAGTGAGTTCAGAGCAAAGGTGAACTCGTAGTCTATAGATCTGTTGGCTCATATGTTACAGAAATATAAAACTCTTCTTTATAGATTTGATTCTATTTTACATTCAAATAAACTTTTGCTCCCAATTCTCCTACCCAAAGCAAAAGGGGCAGCTCTGAGTACCCATGCAGTTTGTCAAACAAATCTAAACGTTTCCTACTTGTCATCCATTTATAGTGGGATGCTGGAAACTTGTAAAACTACTACGAAGCCTCTCTTCAAAGCTCTCCATGGGAACTCTTCTGTATTTCCCTCAGATGGGATGTAAACATCATGTAAACTGTATGTTGAGTTTGTATGTTATTCTATTGAATAGAACTATGTGAGGATGCAGAATGGATTTCAGTCAAACTGATGATAAAGCTGTATCCTATCGTATCATAACATACTTTGCTCTTGAAACGGATGCCAAGTGTCCCCCACTAGAAATACATATCAAAAAAACTTCATCCATCCGTCCATTGTTGACTGCTTAAAAACACAAATTCAGCTGTAGCATTTACCATCACATGGAATTCAGTATACTAACTCACAAATCTCTGAGTAGACAAGGATGTAAATACTTTGCTGAAATGCATATGAAAAATGGGTGGGTGACAATTGATATATCATTGGATTTTATCATCTGGGCATCTCTCACCATAACGGTGTCATTTGAGGCCCACATTCCTTTCATGATCTTGGGGCCGTGGTAGTTTAGCAGTAGAGTGCACAGGTCAGGAAATTATTAGCCAGGCATTGCCGGTTTGATCCCTCTGCAGGGTATCAAGAAGGTGTTCTGGTCATAATCCCCCACATTCCATCTAGGTCTGTGTCCACCCCCACAACATGTGGACTAATTGTGACATGTAAAAACGGACCATATTCCTTTCATGACCTTTAGGAGTTTTCATTTCATCTTCCTTAAATTAATAGAATATCTGGAAAGGCCATACCATAAACATTTCTATGGAATAGATGCAAATCTTGTGCTCTAGTGTTTTCATGCTAAAACTCACCACCACTCACCCTGTAGTCATTCACCCTCTTATCATGCATACCTCCATAATTTCGTGTTGGTTTACTTTTTCATTATTGAACAATATTTCCCTGTTTAGTACTTTGTGGATCTCTGCATGAAACAGACAATATTTCATAGTTTTTTGTGTTTTATTCTGACCTGTGCTGTCAGCAGACTTGGCACGTAACATGAGGTAATTGTCTGCCAATGTGACCTAGACAGTAAATCTGCAAGTGGAGTTCAGACTCTCCATCAGCAAAGGCAATCTTTATTAATTATCAGGGACTGCTCATAAAAACTTTGTCCTTTGTTCAAGTTCACGTTTACTTTATTGTCATATGTGTTTAGAATAAAATCAAACTCTCTGGCTCTCTCTGCCTTACTACAAGGGACCTAAACACAACACTCACAGTGCCCATCACCAAAAAGTCACTGCAAGAGCAATTCTGACTGTCACACCACACTCTGTGGCCCACACCCACAAAAATAAGCCACCAGTCAAAGACCCCCCAGAAGGCACCTGACTGTTCACCACAGCCCTGCTGAAACACAGCAGGTAGG
>OMLC01001307.1:0-12959 GCA_900302585.1 Regalecus glesne
GGGGGGGGTTAACAAGAGGCCTAAATGTAATTCACTTGTACACTATATTGTTTTTCTATCAGGCATCCTTGAATCCAGTGAAGGCTGGAGAAGGGAAGGAAGAAGAAAGACCCAAGCTCAAAGATACAATGGGATCCAGTTTACTGGAGAACTGGAACAAGGGTGAAGGACTGGGTTATGAGGGCATTGGCTTGGGAATTGGCCTGCGAGGAGCCATCCATTTGCCTTCCTTCAAGGTAATTCTTGAAGTTTGCTAATATGTCTTTAAGCTCATATAAAAGAATTTCCTCAATTGTCTGTCTACTGCAGCGGTCTCAGACTACCAGCCCGTGGGCCAAATCCAGCCGTGAGGCAGTTTTTATGCAGTCTGCAATACGTTTTAAATTTATTAGAACATCCGGATGGGATATCCATTTTGACCCATGGTCTTCTGGATATGGCATTGCTGTATTCTAATGCTCTTATGTTGTGCTAAGGTGAAAAGGAAGGACCCTCCTGAAGCCACGGCTGGAGGGGACAGCAAGCGAGCCCGACCTTCCACACATGTGGATGACGAGCTGGAAGATGAAGGTAACAATATACCTGTGATGTTTACCAAAGCCAAATCTAAAGGTCCTAGTCCATTCCTAGTGAATTCCTATCATTAGAGATCAGCCAAAGGTAGTGAAGGGTTCCTGAAAGACATTTTTTATGATTGGTTCCTTTATTTAGAACGGGACCGAGACCCAACTGAACTCCCCTTGGACGAAGGCAAACTGGACATTGATGGCACAGCAGCAAAACGACGGCATTCACGGCCCCTTGAACTGGATAGTGAGGGAGAGGAGGAGGAGACATCTGGGAAGGAGGAATCATTATCTGATAGGGAGGAAGAACCAACAGAAACCGCTCAAAGGATGATATCAGACAAGGTAACTGTTACCAGAGACTTAATGGCAAATCTATATAGTAATTGTCATCGTGTTCGTCATCATTTTACCTTGAGTGCATTTATGTTCTAGAAAAACCTTTACTTATATCACTTTGAAATGTGATCATTTACTTTAGGAAAGTGAAGATGAAGAGGATGAAGATGAGGCAGAATCATCCAATGAGAGTGAAAGTGACTTGTCTGATACATCCGATGAGGGTACGCGCTCTGATCTTAGTAGATGATGGTTTTGCTTAAGCCGTTCCCCTCTAACTATTGATTTTTCGGTCACTTCCAGGAGACGTGGAGAGTTCTGTATCCTCCAAGGCTAGCTCTGACTCCTCAGCAGAGAGTCAAGACTCATCTGATTATGAGTCTAGCTCTGAAGAAGAGGAGGAGGAGGAGGAAGGAGAAGAGACGGAGTTGGCAATTGAAGCGGAATATGAAGGTAAAGCAGATGAAGTCCAGACTTCTTCATCTTCTTCATCCTCCTCATCTTTGCCTTCTGACGATGAGGAAGCAGAGACCGAGGCCAAGGAACCAAGTACCCCTCCAGGACAAGCCCCAGAGGATGATGAGGACCAGATATCTAGGGAGGAGCTGAGCGGCAAGTCCAGATGTAGAGCCCATAGCCCTGTAGAAGAAGGAGTAGATCCTGGGCATATACATCTGGAGGACATGAAGGCAGCATCACCTAAAGAAATCCCAGGTAGAAGCCTTTTTTATACCAGTTTCATACTGATCCTATACATATACGTAACTATGTGTAGGACTAAGTCCATTGAAGCAGTCATTATTGCTTTTTAAGCACACATTGAGGGCAAATGGCAAATGTACTTATTTTTATGTAGTGCTTTTCCAGTCTAGCAAGAAATGAACACAAACCATAGCATCGTCAATCCAGTCCTTCTGCAGCACTGACAATAAAAAGAAAACTATAACTATGACATCTGTTATGAACATGAATGTTTATGACTGTCGTCTCTCACTGACTGTCATTTAGTCAAGTGTGCTAATTCTAATGCAAAACTGCTATTGTTTCGGATGTCTGCCTTTGAGCTGCAGGTGTGTGAAATATCAAATTGAGCCACTCGGTCACACACGGGTTGCTACAACAAAGACATCTCATCCATTTTCAATGTTGCAAGAAAAATGACATAATTGACCAAATGACACTTAATGACAGCAGTCATACATTCACAAAGATTCCTCCATGTAAATGACCAGTGCTATGTCATGGTTATGATGGTTTCATGTCTTTTTAAAAAAAGCTATGCTTGAATACTGTATGGGATTAGGAATGATATCTTTTTTTGTCTTTCAGCAATACATCCAGACATCGATGTTCCCATAGTGAAGTCTGGATTTCAAGAGCATGTTGGGACTCTGCGACCACCCACTCCAACAGGTTCCATGGTCGAGTGTGAACAGGACATACAAGTCAAGGCTAAACCTGACCACGAGGAAGTGTCTGCCACCACCAATCAAAAATCAGCATCCCAGCTTGAGTCAGAACCAGCTGGTCTAAAATCTATTTCAGCCTCTGTCATGCATCTTCCTCTCATAACTGTCCCATCTGTGGAAGGCCACTCCCACCCTCTGCCAACCCCTGCCCCTGTACCTGACATCTCCCAACGGCTCAGGCTACCCACGGATGAGGACATCCCCAAGACCCCTGGTGGGGACCTAATGGCCAAGATTATAGGCAAGTCACAGAGTACAGATACAGTCCCCATAACACCTGGCAGTGATAATCCATTTACAGGCAGCAGCGTATTAGTTAGCCCCTTTTCCTACTCTTCCCAGTCTCCTATCTTAAGTGCTGGTGTACCCCGCACCCCAGGTAGAGACCTGTCCTTCACTTCTGTTTTCCCTGACCTCACAGCTATCCATAGGAAAACTTCCTCTGAAAGCCTGGATGATAGGCCAGCCTTTAAGGAGCCCCCTATCAGCACTGTGCAAAACCAGGACCTGTCCACTGACATAGAGAAATCCACCGATCTGTCTGAATATGTGTCTGTCGACCTAGATGTCTCGGTGCCATCTGACACTACCCCAACTAAAAGGAAGCCTGGTCGACTCAAGAATAAAAAGATCCCCGTAGTTCCCCAACCTGTTGAGTCTTTTGAGCTTTTATCTACTCCTACCCCTCTGCCTCATGTTGTAGCTGTGGACATGATGTCCATCAAGTCTACTGAAATCTCCAGCCACCCCAGTCTGGACTTCAGGGAAGGTGATGTAGAAAGTCAGACGGTCCTGCCTCCAGCAGATGCCTTTTTGCATTACAAAGAAGCAGCACCCCTGATTGCGAAACCTGCCAAGAGGGCACGGCGAGGATGGGAGGAGCTGCTGCTGGGTAGCCTGTCTCCTGTCACCTCCCCTCCCGGGTCCATGTTCGCCCCACGAGATGAGTTTGAGGAGATGACAATCCTGTATGACATTTGGAATGAAGGTATCGATGACGAAGACATCCGCCTGTTGCAAATCACCTACGACAAGATGCTCCTGCAGGATAATGGGAATGACTGGCTGAATGACACGCTGTGGGTCAACCATCCTCATATCCTTTACTGCTGTCTCTCTACCTAAGCTACATAGCTTTACTGTATGTACACATGTACCCTTAAATGTGCATTACTCTGCTCATACTGATTGTAATAGTTGGCACCCTTGCACCTAATATTTTTTAAGCAATTCACTGTATATCTACACTATAGATCTATCTAAGGGCAGCACATGTTGACCAACGTCTGTTCAGTATCAAACTTGTCACTTCGACAGGCGGGTCATGATTCAAAGCTTGCCAACTTTTCCTTGATTCCCCTGCACCTACCAAAATCCCAGGAGTGAAACGGAAGAGGAGAGATGACGGCATGCGAGATCACATGACTGGCTGTGCACGTAGTGAAGGTTACTACAAAATTGACAAACAGGACAAAATCAAATACCTTCAAAGCTCAAGGTTGCTGTCAGAAGAGCCGCCAGTGGACACCCAGGTAGGCAATACATGTTTAAATACAGATTATCCTAAAGATTCATACATCCCTCTCACTGGCAGTGGATGCATGTGTATTAGGAATCAGGGGAGTTATCGGGGATGATTGGGGGAGACGTTCCATCTAGTGGTCAACAAAGGAAAATCCCCAAGACAACAGCCAAAGATATATTTCGGGTGCTGAACAGTGCCATTGAGGGTGCTGATCTACCCTGGAGTAAATAGGCTGGAATCACCAACTGATGGTAACCCGTCAAGGAGGGGAAGAAAAACAAATGTGACTTGTAGCACTTACTGAAAGAAAGCTGGAGGAAGAGGATGTAGAGCCTGCCATTTTATTGCACTGCAACATTCACCAGCAGGCAGTCTGCTGCAAACGCTTGAAGTTTGACAGTGTTACGACTGTTGTGGCGCAATACATTCATTACATCAGATCAAGAGGTTTGCAACAGTCACTTCTGTGTGTCTCCGGAGGAAATAGATGCAACATAAGGAGATTTGTTGTACTTCACACAAGTGCTCGGGTTGAGCAGGGGCAGAGTCCAGAAAAGGTTTATGAACCGATTCATGAAAGAAGGCCGGCTGCATGTTCCTGAGCTTGATGATCTTAAATGGCTCATGGATTTGTGGTTCTTAGTTGTTGCCACACAGGCATTTAACACTCTTAATGCAGAACTACGGGCCGGCTGTGTACCATTTGATAGTGCAATAGTCTTCTCCGGGGAACTCGGATTATAGAAAACCGCTCACACGGAAACCTTTTCTCCACTTCCCAACCTTCCAGTTAAGTACTGATGATGGTGTCTGGGAGTTTGAGCATCACTATTCTGACTTAAAGACTCACAGCACAGATATTTGCAGACCCTTGGACGTGGACAGTGCTCCAAGCACATTTCAGATGAGATCACACACTTGCAATGCAACACTGAGCTCAAGGCCAAGTCCAGTGAGGCACAAGGAAAGCAGGACATGCTTGGTTAGTTTCTCAGAGAGCTTCCCAACACACTCCCACAGTTGTCCAAAGCGTTCAGGTTTTGTGTCTTTTTAGAAGCACTTATCTCTGTGAGAAACTATGTACTTAAGTAAATCAAAACATAGGTTCAGACTGACCAATGAACATCTCCAGGCTATCCTCAGAGTGTCTGCTGCCTACTCCCCCCTGAAAGCAAATCTGTCTCATCCATATCAGCAGTAGACATGCTAGGTGTCTGGCAAGTAAGCTAAATGTGTAAGTCTAGGCCAGGGTACACTATGTACATAATTGCCTGCTCATGTTAAAACTGAAAAAGATGTGAAATGATCATAAAAAATGATATGAAGATCATAAGGTCAAACAGGATTTTCTTCACCCATATTACACCAGCCCTCCTCCTCCATAAGCTCATCTGTCAAACTACTCCCAGTTATTTCAAGTTTGAGACTCAGCCCTACTTAAGGCTAATGTCTGTCTTGATTGTTTTCTCTTATCAGGGTATGAGTATTCCTGCACAGGTACATGCTTCTACCAGAGCGGGCTCAGAGCGGCGATCAGAACAGCGCCGTCTGCTGTCATCCTTCGCATGCGACAGCGACTTGCTTAAGTTCAATCAGTTGAAGGTAAACAACACCAAACCTTTACACAGGTTACACAATTGTAATTTTTACTCCTATTTAATCTGACCGTCTTTTTGAATCCATACATCTTGTAGTTCCGCAAGAAGAAAATCCGATTCTCCAAGTCAGACATCCATGACTGGGGTCTTTTTGCTATGGAACCCATTGCTGCTGATGAAATGGTGATCGAATATGTTGGACAGAACATTCGACAGGTGAGACAGTTCATTATTCTGTCTGGAAGGAATTCCTTGCACATATGATAATAATTATACATGCAATATAAATGCAATATCAATTCAGTGGAATATAAATAATATTGTGTGCAATTTTAACTGTCAAGTCTGTTTATGCATGCCACGGCAAATGTCCTCTAGTGGGACTAATAATGGAATATCTCATCTTATCTTTATAATCATTAAACTTCTTTTTACCTAGCCCCTGTGTGGACATATAGACAGTTCTGAACATCCTTATTCTCATCGATCCCATCTTATCTCCCAAAATGATACCGATATCGATATGACCTGATTCATAATTCAGGTCAAATCACGTGTTTTGTGACTATGTTATAGAAACCTATTCTCTAATTTCCATGTTCAGGTGATTGCGGACATGCGGGAAAAGCGATACGAAGAGGAGGGCATTGGGAGCAGTTACATGTTCCGCGTAGATCATGACACCATCATAGATGCCACAAAATGTGGCAACTTTGCCCGTTTCATCAACCACAGCTGTAATGTAAGAAAACTAAGCAAGCTTTTTTTTTTTCCCAATCCAACAAAGTCCATAGAAGTACTGCCCTGCTTACCACTGGCAAGTATAATTCAATGTTAAACACTAACAAACATATTCCATTATTAATGTTGTGCTTTTTGTCCTTCTCTTAGCCCAACTGCTATGCTAAGGTAATCACTGTGGAATCCCAAAAGAAGATTGTGATCTACTCCCGACAGTCCATCAACATCAATGAAGAAATCACGTATGATTACAAGTTCCCCATTGAGGACGAGAAGATCCCCTGTTTGTGTGGGGCAGAAAACTGTAGGGGCACGTTGAACTGAAATCGGTAACATCATCTCCTAGACTTTAAACAGCACTGTCCCCATACATTGTTCTTTATATCCAAGACACGCACAGAGACTCCATGCCAAAAAGAAACAAGGGGAAAAGGAACTAAATGAAACTCATTCAGTTACAGTTCTACAATCGATATATAAAAATCTATGCTCAAAATTCACAAAAAAAGATTGACTCAGTTCATCTGGATACAGAGTTTATTGAAAGAAATATGGTCCATCACTCGTACCGGCAACGTCTTAAATTAAGCTAGCTGCAGGCATCCTACCCTTATAAACAATACAAGCCAACTTACATATGGAACTGTTGTTAGTGGGGGCGCCATTGCTTAGTAGGAAAAGTCGAGCATCACAGCTCAGTGGGTAGAGCGGTCGTCTGGCAATCGGAAGGTTGCAGGTTTGATCCCCGGTCCTGCATACAGCATGTCGAGGTGTCCTTGAGCAAGACACTGAACCCCTAACTGCTCCCCGAGTGCCATATGTTGGCAGATCACTGCTCTTATACAATAGGTTGGGTTAAAACGTAGAGAAATCCAAATTTCCCATTGTGGGACTGATAAGGGAATCATTATTCTTGTTATTATTATCATTAAAGATAATATGCAGAGAAGCATGTCGAAGTGTCATCGAGCAAGAGAGTGTTCCCCTAACTGCTCTGCCCTGTGATGGACTGGCGACCTGTCCAGGGTCTTTCCCTGGCTTTCGCCCAACGAGCACTGAGAAAGGCTCCAGATCCCATGTGACCCCACATCAGATAAGCAGTATATAACAGACAGATGGATGGACCATTGTTGGTTTCAGACATTAGGCAACTCAAATGTTCCCGAGGGGGGATACCTGCAGTCAGCTTAGACTGAAGATGTCACCTGTCTGAGTGATGAGACATTTCTCTCAATTAACACCCTATCCAAATGTAGTGATCGACCTTTTTTTTAGGATCTCCTTACCTAGAGTATTGAGCATGCGTAAAGACATTTGTTCAAGATTGTTTACGACATCTGGTGCTCTTAGAATGAAAACACATACTTTTTTAAGACTGTCGGCGATTCGGAATTGGAAAAAAGAACTGATGCAGCACTCTCCTCGTATTTCAACATAGTCCCTGCACAGTGTTGACCTGGTTTGTACAGTTTTGTCTACCCATACTTTCCTCATAAGCTTTATGTCGACCACTCATGGTACATACCCCAACACAGAAACTCACATTGAGCTACTTTTTGATACTTTTGAAATGCACAAGCCCACCAGAATACACTTTCCTTTGAGGCATGGTCAGTCCCCCTAAGCAGATGTCAAGTTACACTATTCTGATCCAAGGGCAGAGATGGGAGATGGGGTAAAACCACTGAAGAACTCATGTAATCGTCATAGACACCGTCGGCCTGCCAAGGACTGAAACCCCTTTCTTTACTCTACCTCTGCATTGCCAGTTTTCCTTGAATGACACAAAATTGATCAGGCTTCAGCAACTAAATCCTGCCACAAATTTGGAACACTTGGGTATCAAACCTACTTTCACCAGCCAACAATGTGGACGCTGCTGCTTCCTGTTATTCAAAAGTCATGCATAGATTCTCATTTGCAAAGATGTCCAAAATGGTATTAATGATGTTCCAGTGTTCCTTTATAGCTATCTGTTAAGTTTGTTAAGACACTATACTTGTGTATGTTTGTATGATCAAGAACGTGTTGGTGGATCTAAGCTAATGATGGTAAAGATATAGCGGATTCCTTTTTGTAACCACTGCAATTTTAGAAAAAAAAGATTTCTTTTAAATCCTCCAAAGTCCTTGATGGCCATTGAGAGGTCTATTTTACGTCTCACGATTAGTCCCCAGCACGGACTTGGATGGAGCTTGGAAGGGGGTCAAGGTCAGACGCCCTTCCTGGCACCCCGCGGTGCATGCGCTCTACCACTAAATTCCTCGATGGCAAAACTAAACGGCATAGATGGATTGTTTTGAGTGCCATATGTATATAGGCGCTTCCAATTCATCTGAATAGCAAGAGCTGTCAGTTGCAGATGTGTCAACATGCGTGCAAATAAGTGCTGCCTATTTTGACTGTGATATTACTGTATATTGTTTTTTCTTCATTGACAGCGATTTAAGGATGGCTGTCAGAGGAAGTTGCCTGTTTTTGGTTTGTTTTTTTTATCCCCAAGCTGAAAACATGTTGGTATGACAGAGGCTGGTAGAGCAGGTTACCCTGCTTATAATGTTAACAAGGAAACAAAATATCCCATACCCATTTTCCCATCCCCCACTAAATTGTCCAAGTAACTTCGAGGCAGTAAAGAGGCCAAAATACATATTATGTATTTGAATCGGTTCATCTGGACACGGCCGAAGAAACCTTTCAGACTGCAGCAACCCCACCATTATAAAACAATACAGTTGCACGATCAAAACTCTTAGACAACCCCACCCCCCACACATTCAGGGTTGGTTGTTCCTGCTTCACATAAATGGCCTCTTTGACTCCCTATCAAGGATGTGAGCATCCTCACCCTTGAAAGAGTGGCCAATGGCCATCATATTACCTAGTTAACAGGTGGATTTTGTGCAGTAGATCATTGAAATAGTAGAAAAGCAATATGAACGTGTTAACAAAATTCAGTGTTCTGCGTAGACTAGTGACAACCTGGGATGTGTTCTACTGCACCACCTCCACCTTCAGACCCCCACCACCACCGTCACTGTCCTCCTCACCTGCACCACTTTCTTCAGTGGTCTTTTCGAAACGTGAGTAAACACAGATGGACTCAATTCAACGCCAGATTGCTCTTTTACGTCTTCTTTGTCATCCATAAAGTGCTTCCTTCTCCACTGTAACAAGTAGGATATTTATACTACCAGTGTTTAATCTACCTATGAGACAGAGTTGTCTCTAAAATCCATCGGACCTCCTTCGTCTTAGCGGCCACACTTGATCTCAAGCTTTCACCTTTAAATTGTGCATAGCATGTTGTTGTTTTTTAAAAAACTTGTCAAGAAATGTACATTTTTCTTTTGTGAATGCACTAGAGGCTTGCACTTATGCTTTATACCCTATCTAGACAGTCTTCTTATGACCAAGACAGTTTTGCATTTCATTTGATGATAAAGATTTTGTTTTTTCACCAGTGATGTTAATATTGTATATTATTGATCACTTGTATAGATGTGATGGTTTTTTTTTGTCTTCCCGAGGGTAATCCTTTTTTGTTTGTTTTTGACTGCATCTTTACTTTTTTTTTTACCAAAAGACTGAGTATTTAAAAAAAATCAGGGATCTGTAAAAGGAATCTGCAAAGTTAAACAAGGGTCGAAGGGTTGTTATTTAACACAAAGGTCCACATTGTACAGAAATTGTCTCCACCTCCCTTTGAAAGATTGTTTCTTGTAGAAACGTCTTCATTTCCTTTCCATTTCCTTTGTAATCTTACAGAATGTAAATACTTAAAATGTGAATACTATATATTTTTTTGTTTCTGGGATTTGCTACATTAAAGCAGCTCGAGTTTGTGTAAGTGAGCACTGAGCTAGCTGGTAGCAGTGATTTCAGCTTGTGTCAAGCTTTGTTTTTTATTTTCTCTTGTAAATTCTATGAAAAAGCGTTTGCAGTGCGGAGAAAAATAGCATAATGGTGCAGAATCGGCATGGGAAGAGGGACGAATTTTTAGCCTGCTTCCTGTGTCTATTTATTACACGACAAATGTATGAAAAGGAAAACATGGAAAATAAAGGCAGTTTTGCATACAACTGGCTTTTGTTGAATTTCTTTATAAGGGGAGGAGCAGTCCAGCCATGAGCCTTATTACTCTCTTCAGCTCCTTAGCAGACGGAAAGAGATACGGGAGAGAAAGACGAGGTGTAAATTCCATCCACACAATATGGGTTAACATGCCTACAGGAACGTTTTTATGAAACCTTCAGCACTCAGAGAATCGGTTCATAGCCAAGAGTGAAGCAGCTGGGATGAGGATCAGAGCCTCTAAATCCGAAGCCATGATACTGAGCAGGAAACTGGTGGATTGCCTGCTCCAAGTAGCGAATCTGTCCTTAAGTGAGGAAACACTTTATATCAGGATCCTGTCAGATTGCTTTGGCAAGGGGCTCAATAGTCAAGGCAAACGTGCGTGAGCTTGCCCTTAGTTGCATTTCTGATCTTCTCACTCCTCATTCGCCCTCCTGATCACTCCGATCCTCAAACTCCCCATCTTTTACTCATCCCCAGTCCAACTGCAAAATAAAGGGTGGTGCACCCTTACAGTTTTAGCCCCAAATCTCTGGAATAATATTTCCTGTTCCATCAGATTCATGGAACCTTTGGGCTGTTTTAAATGGCTTCCAAAAACCCATCTTTTCAGATAAGCCTATTTATAGACCTGCTGTGGTTGGTTTTTTTTAGCTTGATCTGTTTCTTCCTGTGATGTTTAACTTTCATTTTATTCATATTATCCATTTACTCTTATTTTTCATTGTTGTATGGAAGGCACTTTGAAACCCCATGTTTTTAAAAAGTCCCATATGAATAAAGGTTTACTTGCATGCTTTAGATAAAAATCAGCTATAATACAATTGAACGCATTAGTGCGTTTATCTTAAGTCACTCACTGGAATTACTGTCATAATTTCTAAACCAAACGTGTACTTGGCAGAAAATCCTCACATAGCTAAACTGGCAGAGCTCCTTTTTATCACATGAAAGGTAGAAGGTAATATAACAACAGGCGCAGTGGTCGTTGCCTTAAAATACACAGACGTTTAATGCCACCAATGCTCAACTCCAACAGTAATTTAAACGATTATACTTAAAGTATACATTTGTCATTTTAACCGAATGTCTCGTTACAACTAAATAATCCTGCAAATCTGACATGGTGTAACCATGACCAATATAAATGGAGGAAAATATGATTATGGTAATCATCTTTACCGCATTCACAGAATTAATTTAGCCTAAAAACCCCACTCAATCTTCTGGTCTCTCCATACTAAAGAGTATGGATGTTTTTTTTTTAACACAAAATACTACCGATCACACATTCTAGTATCGAGATGAATCATACGACAAAGATTTTACGCCATAAAATCACCCAGTCAAACTAAACAAAAATCACATACATTTTGATTTGATGTCAAATCAAAATGCATGGATTTTTGTTTTAGAAACACTTAAACTGCACAAGTACACTTTGCTTCATAAACCAAAATCAGCGTCATATAATGTGGCCGTGAAGTTCCGCTAAAGCTCATGAACAAAGCCTCCGAGCAAAGTCATTTGAAGAAGAAGAAGATGAAGTGAAAGTGCTGAACTGTACAAATGACCTGCTTTCCCTCGAAGAACTTTGGCCTCTTTGGATGCATAAATCGTGCGACTGAAGGTCGGGTGGATGTGTCGGAAGTTGTTGTGGAGGGGTGTTGAATGTTCTGCATCCTTCCCAGTGGAATATAGCCCTGCTGCAAACTGCTCCAGCTGAGGAGGAAGAAAATTTTAAAAATGATATCACGCGCAAGATGATCCAAGACATCTCAAGCACAAAACCCCTGATTACTAATAGAATAAGAGTACTTTTGTCTCAATCCACCCCTGTTATTTAGGACCAGTGGGTTTCTAAAGAGCTGAGAACGTACTTGTGACCATGAGATCTGGATGGGCACTTCATACAGTGTCCACACAACAACCGGGGAGCAGGGAGGAGTGGTGAGGCTGCCATGATAACGGTAATACTGGCTCATGTTGTGCTCGGGCAACAGGTTTATCAGTGGAAACGGCTTGACGGAAGTCTTCTGACCTTGAGGTAGGATGAGAAGCAGGGATCAGAGAACATCATTTCAAAGGACGGAAAAGCGGAGGCAGAATCGTTTCGCATTTTCCAACCTTTGTAGGCAACGGCGGGAAGCTTTTGAGTTATGTGGCCGAAGTGGACATTGTCCGCATAGACAACCTGAGGGAAACACGAAAGAGCAAAAATCACGATCGGATCACGTGAATCAACGACAAAAGGCTGAACCGCAATCGACGAGCATCCACAGGCTCATCTCAGCTCACGTCAATGAAGAACCCAAGAACAGCCAGGCCAGTGGGGTCACTCAAGGCCGCTGAGACGTTGGGATGGATAGACTTCATGTTGACTATGTGCATCTGTTAAGTGGAGAACACAGGGGTCATGGAAAGGTCATGGAAAGAACTCCGCTCCAACCAGAATCCCACATCAAATTTTGCCCATCAATATTGAGCACCTTGATATCGACCGTGTGGAGCTGTCCCGTTGCCATATCGTACCTCCATGGGGTATCTGTGTCTGTCTATTGTGTGCTCGGAGCCATTGGAGGAGGGGCTCCCCCAGTGGAAATGCAGCTGCATGGTGTGAAACACCCCTGGGAGACTTCCACCA
>OMLC01001308.1:1908-19595 GCA_900302585.1 Regalecus glesne
CCACATGGACATAAACGCATAACAGACACTATTGCCTTTCTAAGCAGTCCGATGAGGGGTAGTGACGTGAAATACAAGATCAATTGGGGTGCCATAGCTCAGGAGGTAGGAGGGCCGTCAGCTAATCGGAGGATTGGTGGTTCGATCTCTTGCTGAACCCGTGTCGAAGCGGCCTTGGGCAATACATTGAACCCCACCCCCTTACTGTGCGGCGGCTGCTCACTTCTCCTATACAGATGGATAGGTTGAATGCAGAGAATAATTAAGTTGTTTGTATGTTTTATAACAAATAAACAATGCTTCTTCTTCTACTTTTAAACTTTAGCTGGGACTTGATCACGTGGCTACAAATCAATCACAGCCATTCAGCATTTCCTGTTTTGAGTTAACTGGACAGCTCCGTACTACGAAGAGGTAAGTTTTGTGCCCATCGTAAAGTTAGCCATCATTCGTCATATTTATTGCTGGCTTGAATGTTGAAATATGAGCAGTGGTTGCCTGATTGATATGTAGTCAGTACTCAAATCAGGAAGCGATTTTGCAACTCTTTTAGCTAACGCTAGCGTTAGCTACTGCTATCTATCAAAGTTAGCTTTGGTCAGACTGATGGTGCTCAGCAGCTGAGACCGGAAAAGTTCTGCTGGCTATTCAACAATAATTAACTAACTGAGGGTTTATTTCTTGAAATGTAACTTAAGCATGTGGGGATATGTTACCTTGAGGAAAAGCAGGGAGATTTATATCTAGCTAGCAGGATGTCTTTACTCGTTGAGGACAGCTTGTCACTACCAGCAAACGCCAGAAGGACTGTATTGTGGCCTCTTTGTTAGCTTGTGAAGGCATAGTCAGGCTTAATTATTGTTTATAACAGTCAATATTAGGTTAACCAAACCAACCCCTACCAGAATGTCAGCTGTCAATCACACTACTAACCATTATTCTCCTGGTAAGCAAGATGAAACATATTACCCAGCTAAATAAACAATCAGAGGATGTCCTAGTTTATTTACCACAACTCCGTTGTGCCAAACGTGAAGGAGAATGGGTTAACATCACCTCTTATTATTTGTTGGGTCGTTCAGTGCACCAGCAAAACTTTTTTGGTCAGGCTTGTGTCCTTTAGGAATTTAGGAAGTGCTGTTATAAATCTCTATAAACCTGTTTCCAAATGGCTTATATGGCTACTAATCTATAACTAGCAACATCAATATGTGTAACCTCATGTTTAATATTAATTGTAAGTTAACTGGATGGCTGACACCGAGAGAGGTCTACTTTTACATGGAATGATTAGTTCCCACTTTGTGGGGGTAGACATGGCCTTAGATGGAGCATAGGGACTAAGTCCGGATACCCTTCCTGATGCCCTGCAGTGGGTTTGAACCTGCAACACATCTGGCTCATCAGTTCCTGAAGCGCACATTCTACCAGAGCTACCACAGCCCCCAATGGGACGGCTGACATTGCTGGCTTGAAGTGGCCCAGTCAGCACTTTAGAAACTGAATGCCTACGAGTAACCCCTGGTAACTGAAGGGCAATAACCAATGAGAGTATCAATGTGATTAATTCCCTGGAATTATCCTGTAGACACCTTCCATCCCAGATATTTCATCCAATCAGGCCCAGAACCCAGAACACCTCCAGAAGACTCATGTCTGGGTTCTGGCATCCTAGAACCACCACTCACATACCAGGGGTTTGCAGTATGATCTAGAAAAGGCTGGTGTGGGTGCAAGTCTTGGCTCCAACCGAGCAGTTACACATCTGATTCTGTTAATTAGTCAATAGTCTTTGCTAAGGACCTAGATTTGTAGACTCAAATGTCGATCTGCTTGGTTGGAACAAAGACCAGCACCCACACCGGCCCTCCTGGATCATTTTGCCCACCCATGTTTTATACCCACATCTGACACTTTCTTCCTATAACTGACCTGCAAGAGCAATGTCAAAGAGCTACTCTCTCAATCGACCTGATTTCTTCTTATCTACAGCTGCTGACTAGCCCTTTCTGTATTGTTGGACAACTCCTTCAGGGCTGATCTCTGATTATGATAGAGCTGAGGAGTGCAATTTATGATGGACTGTCTTTGTGATCTGCTTGCAAAATTTCAAAGGGCCTCTTTCCTTGAAGTTTGACATGCTGTAGTTGATATTGCTTTACCTACATGCAGCACTTTGTATTCTGCCTATCTGCTATTATAATCTGAGACATAAAATAATTGTCTCATCTGCACATCATGGTACATTGCCTTCTGTAACTAGGGTGCATGTTGTTGACGCAAATTGTTCCTGAAAACATGCACAAAGCTATATGTTATTATTTTGACCTAATTATTCTACACCACTGAATTTCTGTGAAGAATTTTTGCCATGTCCTTTAAGAATATTTTTTTGAAAAGTATTTTAGCTTATGTAAAATTACAATGCATGTTATTTATCAAACTTTGAATAAGTAGTGAGCTGGCTTTAGGTGTAAGATGACACTTCTTTTTGCTTGAAGGTAGTTTAAGAGGGTCAAAATCTTCACATCTCAAGGCTCCAATTAGATGATTAACTGTTTTTAAGACCAGTTTATAGTGCCTGATGTGCTTTGTTCCACAAATGCGTCTATGTTTGGATGGTAATCTGTTTGTCTTTGATGGGTGTCTAGCACAAGCCCCACTGTCTGACAGTCAGTCCCATTAAAAAGTCTCAACATCATCATAAAAGATGGAGAAGATCGAGGGTGTCTCCAATGGAGCAGGTCCAGTACAGGAACAGCAAGAGCAAAAAATCAGGTATGTTTCTCTCCATCGTGTCTCCAAACAAAAGCACAGTTTAGAAAGAGAATTTTGAGACATGGTTACTCAACTTTTGTTTGATTTACAATGATATGCTATTGTAGTTAAACCAGTGACTCACTAAACCCCCTTCCCACACAGTCCTGATGACTTGTCTGAGATTTTGGCAGCTGGGACCAAAGAGATTCATGAGAAGGCTGAAAACACTCAGTTTGTCAAAGATTTCCTGAGGGGACGTATCCGCAAAGAGCTCTTTAAGGTCAGTTTAAAGAAAGTTGGGGGAAAATTTCGTTTGTTA
Source organism: Regalecus glesne (assembly GCA_900302585.1). Taxonomy (NCBI): domain Eukaryota; kingdom Metazoa; phylum Chordata; class Actinopteri; order Lampriformes; family Regalecidae; genus Regalecus; species Regalecus glesne. Next base: position 4,988 of record OMLC01001308.1, read on the forward strand.
TGAAATCTGTGGTCAAACCAAATTAATTCTATTTCACTTTGAATGCTAAAGGTTCTATGTGGGACTCATAATTCTCTATTTAGTAATGTAGATAGAATAGGTAAATTGAAATAGAAAAGGAGCTGAAAAGGGACAGGGTGTCAGCCATTATCAAAACAACTCATCTGTAGGTTGAGAGGATCTCATTGTTTGTTTGGTCTCAATCAGTACCATTCTGCAGCTGGTGCTGATGTTTCCTAGTAATATTTTGCTTCAGGAAAGTCAAAATGTCATGCATGGTACCTTTTAAATGTTAGATATTTGGTAACTTTTCTTTCTTGCTACCCTCTCTCTCTTCCCCCAAGCTAGGTGCTGTGGCCCTCTACTATACTTATAAAGCCATGGAGGAGGAGATTGAGAGGAACAAAGATCACCCCTACTTTGCCCCTCTCTATTTCCCTGTGGAGCTACATCGGCATGAAGCCCTGGGTCGTGACCTGGAGTACTTCTATGGGGCAGATTGGCAGAACCAGATCAGCTGCTCTCAAGCCACCCAACAATACGTGGACCGCATCCATGAGGTAGGCCAGGAGGACCCAGTGCTGCTGGTTGCCCATGCTTACACCCGCTACATGGGAGACCTATCCGGAGGCCAAGTCCTAAAGAAGGTGGCTCAACGAGCCCTAAAGCTGCCCTCCACAGGGGAGGGCTTGGAGTTTTATCAGTTTGATGCCATCCATAGCGCCAAGGCATTCAAACAGCTGTACCGCAGCAGGATGAATGAACTGGAGTTGGACATGGAGACAAAACAGAAGCTAGTGGCTGAGGCAGTCAAGGCCTTCCAGTTCAACATGGAGGTGAGCGGCATGGGAGGGAAAGGGGATGAGAAAGGGATAGAAAACATGTATTCTGAAAGAAAAGCTGAAGTGATCTGTTGGTAGAGGACGGATAACTACTGTGAGCATTGCTTAATGCACTTAAATGGAAATAGATCCTTTATGAAAACATTGATATTTTCCAGTGTTCAAATCCAGGTATTCTTATTAAATCCACCTCTCACTACCAAGAAAAGCTTCCTTTTACATAGATTGCAGCAAATCCTTGCATTCTAGTTACATTAAACTCTTTCCTGGAGTATGATTACCTCTGCATTGCTGCCTCTTCTTTATTCTGATCTTGGGGAAAAATGTCAGGATGGACCAGATTATTCCACCTTATTTTTCATGTATAGTTCGTATTTGCAAAACATGCAGTCACTTTTTCCTGTTAACACATTAGCTCATTCATATTGCAGCTGCAGTTCAGCCAAATAAGTGAGGACTGTTTAAATGCGAAGCCATCATCTTTGTGTGAGCGAAGCACAATTATGTGTTTCAATTGGCTACATATTCAATATATCAAATGCAAAATGTCAAACGAAGCAATGCTAGGATTCTGTGGGGTACATGCTTGCATGTTGCAAAGAAAATGCTGTGCCAGCGCCTAAAGGACCAACTTCTGAGGATTTTGAGCAACTGACAGTTTTACATCATTGAGAACCCAAGAATTTGTTTCGTTATGAAAGAGGCAAATGTCTCTTCATCTGTTTATTTTTGTCAAGTATGGATAAGAACATTCTCCCTGAAATGTTTTCACCTGATTTCACACGGATGGTCCTTTGGTTTTTAATTAAAATCAATAGTCGTAATTTGTGATGAATTGATTTCTGACAGTGATTGTTTACATGGGAGACACCTTAAGGCCTTGTAGCTGTAAATCAAGTCTGTTCATTTATTTTTATGAAAGGTGTTTCAGGAGTTAGAAGAGATTGGTAAAACCATTGAGGAGGATGTCTTGGATGCTGACATGCCTGTCCACGGAGCAATTGGGGGAGACATCAGCAAATGCCCGTACTATACTGCCAAAACAGGTATACCTCCCTGAATTATCTACATCATTATACTACTTTAAACAAGTAACCTATTAGAACATGTTCGCATGACTGAGATTTACAAGCCTTTCATTAAGATAGGAAAATTATTTTTTTGCTGTTGTTTTTCCTTTCTGTCTCAGCGGCAAGTGGTGGAACAACATACGCGTGTCAGTTTGCCATGGCTGTACTAAGACATCCAACGGGGCAGGTCCTATTTGCTGCATGGGTTGCAGCACTGGCTGGATTGGTTGCATGGTATTTCATGTAATCCAGCCCTGAATCAAGTGCTATGCTGCCTGAAGGACGGGGAACATTGGAGGAGAGACACGGAGAGGAGAATGGAAAAGTTCCGACAATCTAGGAAAAACTAGATGACCATTAGGATTTGAACCATCTGCCCTCAGATCTTTTAAATATTTCTCCCATTTTTTTCATTTCTCTACCTCCCGTAAAACTTTCTCCTTCCTGTACCTTCTCAGTGTGGCTGTCCAAATTGCGGACCCTCTTAAAGCTGTGCAGTGCTTTTTCCCCTTACATTTTGTCGTGATTGAAGCACAAAAATATCTGAATTCACTTTAAAGACATTTGTAAAGAATGCTTTACATTTTTTCCCATAATTTTTTTATGATTTGTCTGATTGGCTGTGAACAGTAAAAACACACAGACACATGGGTAAAGCCCTTATATGATTTCCCTGCTTGGCTTAAGGGTTATGCATTCATTGAATATAGTAGATCTATCAAAATTGATTGATGATTTATTAAAATCATACTATGCATGTATTATGCACGAGTATGAAAACTCATTGGGTTTTCTGCAGGACAGACCTGACTACTGTGTTCACACTCTAGACTAAAGTTTTCAAGTGGATTAGACACAGGAAAAAAGGGTTAACGTAACACTTAATAGTTTAACGGTTTTCTTTAATAGGCCATTATTGCATTGTGGAACAACTGCTAAAGAACTTGACAGTAATTACTATATTTAGCTGGCAACCATCTCTTCCTCATAGACCATGAATTATTCTTTGTAATTCACTTTCTTTGTACATGTGATGTACGGAACCGGTGTTCAGAACCAATTCTCATACAGCTGTATGTATGATGGACAAACGGGTTCAAAATATTTGCAGAAATCCACAAGTAAACTTTTGGTAGTTGTGAGGTCTAATTAATTTGCATGAATCAATACTGTTATCTCTACTGTTGCTTGTTCAAATGGGACAGCTATTTTTATCTCCAAATTCTGTAGGAGAGCATATTTTGTGTTCATCGGTTGTTTTAATTCCAAAAACGTGTTCTAATATTATTTAGCTCACTTAACCATCCAACTAACTGATAAATAATTGTACTTGCCACATCCATCCTACAATGGGCTAAAGCTGTCCTTGGCATAGGAAATCATAGAGAATGTTACAGTCTCTTTGGCCTTGGTGGCTCAGCGGGTAGAGCGCATGCCTAGGAATCAGGCATTGCAGATTCACAGCCCACTTTGTAGCTCGGTAAATACATTCATTGCAAAGCGCTTTGAGTGGTTGTCAGACTAGAAAAGCGCTATATAAGAACAAGTCCATTTGCATTTGGCCTTTTTAGTTAGTGTAATTCAAGTGCAACTTCATTGCATTAAGTCAAATTGCAACAAAATGAAGCAGTTCGTTAAACTGAATACACCACAGGCAGGTAAGATGAGTGAAATGTAATGTAAAGTACTTCAGCACACATGCTTTTTGTTTATCTTTCAGTCTGTGATGAATATACCAATATGCATTCTGAGACCACATGATTTAAATAGCATTTTTTAATTTTCTTGCATATATGGCACTTATTTTTCCCCATTGACAAAGAATAATTATTTACTGTACAAGTGTTTTTGTATTGAATGCAATTTTTTTTCCAGTTCTTTCATTGAGACAGAAATGACATTCCTTCCATTTTGTAAAATGATCCATTCATTGTCCATCAAGGATAGGTTTCTTTTATTTTACTATGCGATGTTAGATACAGCGTACCAAATGACAATTTTCACCTCAACCAAGTTGGTGATCATAGTAGTCCCGAGTTGTATTCACACTTAAATTGGGTGTGTGGTGCTTAATTAGGTTAATGAATTTGTGGTACTAAGCTTTTTTAACCAGGAAGCTGCAGAGATGCACTGTGTGCAAGAAGTCCCAAGTCAGATGGCGATGTATTAGGAGGAATGTTTTTCTTCATCTAAGCGTGCTATTATGACTTTTGTTAACAGTATTTTGAGCAGAGCAAAGGGGTAGACCTTGATCCTAAGGAGGCACTGATGCAATGGCAGTGTCCATAGAAGTAACTATTTAAAGCCCTCTATATTGAGCGGATTTTGTTGGCCATTATGTATTTATTTTTATGATTAGACTTTTCACTCACTGTTTTCAATACCATGATGCAGCTAACTCAGTTTTGCTTTTTCCCAGTGATTGTCAAATGCTCTCATTAAGAGTAAGAATCAGGAATACATTGTGCGGTCTTTGAAGGATTAAAAAAAATTGAAAAATTAATGTATTTGTTGAATGTATTTGTTGAAAAAAGTTCCTTCAGACTAAAGCAGAAGTCATGCTAAAGATCAGTTTTCCCATTTGGTTACAATAGTTTTGCAGATAAATTGGGTTCTAGAAAGGTTTAATGGTAAATGTCAGTTATTGACAAATATGTTAGTTCAACAGACATATCTGTCTTTTATTTTTGTTCTGTTGCTTTATGAAAAGTATGGCGAGTTTCGGATTTATAGTCATATGGTTTGCATTAGTAAAATCAAATCTGATTTTCACCATCAGCCAAACCTACTGGCTTTCTTATCATCCACGTCAAAAACTGGGTTTTTCCAGACCATATCTTTATTATAGATTTTACAGCTTATATCTCTTCTATGTGACACATTGGTACAATGGTGTGACTAACGGCAGTCTATTTACAAATATGATGGGACCAGATAGGGTTTGTTACTGTCAATGTGAGAAAGGTTAAGAGATACATCGAGGAGACCTGTCAACTTAACAAAAAGAACCCACGTTTTAAGATATGATTTCTAAAACAACCGTGCTTGGTCAGAGACAGGTGATGAACTCAGGAAAGGGAGAAGACTCTGTGTCACATTCTCAATTGCATGAACTCAAGGCTAAACTCATGACTTGACATGTTCCAAACATTCAGCTACCGGCACTGAGGCTTGTAAGATAAGTACCGAAAGCACTCATGAATACACACGGGTCAAAAGAAATCATATAAAAACAAACACAGGTAGTAATTCTCTAAGGAGGAATTATTTCATCCAAGGTATCATATGGAATCTGAGGCCATGAATTTATTTCTGTCTGTGGAAAATTGTTATTGCAATGCTTTTAAGAGCTCTGGTGACCCAACAGAATTGGACAAAGGATGCATATATGTGTGTGTATTTCTTTTCCATAATGGCTCTTTCTACTCCCACAATGACCATAATAAGAATTTGATGGGCAAGAGAATAAAAACGGATGCAGTGGGGCACATATTGTGCGTGTTTTTAACAGGACCGAGTAAGAAGTCCAATTATGAGCCATGATTCATTCCACGATAATGACAGCAGGGCAAGGTAGGTAGGTATGTGCCGATAAGTTCAGAGCCCCTCAAGGCTTCACACAACACCCAAGACTCCTTAAATCCCTGTCCATTTCCCCTCTTTGGCAATGCTTGGGTGGCCGTCCCCCCTCTTTATAGTGTTCACCATCTGCATTTTGACCTGCTGAGGGACCATCTCAGTTCCCAGTGGACCTTTTACCTTGAAGAAGATGACAAATAGAAAAGTACTTTTGGAGACTATGATATATACCTTAAGTTGGAGAACAGTGTTAACTAACACTTAAAAAAAGCTTTAAAATAAGACAGGACAGTCATAGGGACACTATAGTTAAGACAAACAAGACACACACTCAATGGAATACAAACAATCCATGTGCACACACGAAACAGCCACAAACCAGCTAATGTAAATCTACCACGGGATGAAGCATCACATACAAATCTCAGTCACTTATAATGGAATCTTGTTGTTGCATTAAATATTAAATTGTCTATTACATTTAGCTTTTTAGAAAATATTAACACTACTCATACCTGGTTTGTGGCTGTCAAGAGGAGCTAAACAATCCCTTTAATTTGGAGAGGAAGCCCCCCTCCTGTTTACCCTCTTCCAAATCCTTTTCCTTTCCATTCTTTCCTGCCTCAGACTGCTTCCCACTGCTGCCCCCACCTGGACAGAGACCAGTACTGTGTCAGCTCATTTAATCACTAAATTTAATATGCCAATCCTCTCAAAGGTCCCAGATCAATAACCCAAAGGTTTTGACCAAATTCAAGTATAAACAAAAAGAATGGAAAAGGAAAACAGGGGAGAAAGAGATGGATTAAACTTAATTTTTACATCTCCAAGGTGCAAGTCATCCTACCTGTGGTGGTGGTGGTGATGCCATTCACTGTTCCCTCTACGTCTGTCTCGTCCTCAGCATAGCTCACCAGTAGTGCTCTCTGTCTGTCAGTCAGTGCCCTGCAAGAAAGGCAAATGATTTAAAACTTTTTCTTTTGAATATTTCAAAGGCCACGCCATTTCAGTCATTCAATTCAATTTGGTGGTTTGATCTGTGGCCCCTGCAGAAAGCATGTTGAGGTGTTCTAATGCAAGACACTGAATCCCTAACTGGTCAAGCCCTGCGATGGAATGATGACCCATCCAGGGTGTTTCCCTTCCTTTCCCCCGATGACTACTGGGATAGGCTCCAGCATGACTCTGTGACCTGACTTCGGATAAGGAGTTGACTATGGATTAGATTGAATAATAACGATAATAATCACAATAAAATCAACAAAGAGGCAAACATGTTTTTGACATTAGATGTTCAGGACTTTGAAATATCCAAGCCAAGAAGTTAAAGCTGGAATAATGAGTACAATTTTATAAGCCACCTCTTACAGACTTTTATAGACTAGTTCTTTTGTTACGATTAGCTCATGTTTTGGCCTGTTTTGGGTCATGTCTCATTTCAGTTTATTGCTTGTCTTATTACTCTTTTTTATTTTATTCTCTTTTTTACCACCTGAATTCCCCAAGTTCCCTACTGCTGGGTCAGTCTCTTTGATACCCCTCTAGAATGTCGACAGAAAGGAGGAAGTTGTAGCATGCGACTCCTCCAAGTCACATGATGATAAACATCCAAAAATTCAAATCAAACCTAATAATGCACTTTCAAATGTGTGTATGTGTGAGGTGTCTTACTTGGGTATTTTGACTTTGATGTGGACGTAGTGATCTCCAAAACCATATCCAGAGACACGGGCAATTCCTTTCCCAGAGAGACGGATCCTCTGGTCTGTTTGGATGCCAGCAGGGATCTGTGGTGTTCATCGATTAAAAGGTTACTGCCCACTGGCATTTATGACCCATTTTAATGTGAAAAGGGCCTTCCAACATTGTCTTTGTTCCAGAGAAATCAGCACCAATTACTCAAGCAGATTATTTATTGTCTGTAATGAATTTGCATGTGAAAAATAAGGATTGCAATGTCTTGTTTTCCATTATGAATGTGTGTGTGTTGGGATTTATGCTTACTGATAAGTTGACTGTCTCATAGAGGCCTTGTGTCCTGGCTGTGCCTCCCAGGAGGGCTTGGGCCACGGAGATCAACAAGTCAGAGTGGATGTCTGCACCATCCCTCCTAAACACAGGACTCTTTTGAACCTGGGGACCACAGTAAAATGATCACAAACCAAAAAAAGAAGACACTGGTATTTCCCCTCACCCCTATAAAAATTTTTCCCTGCCATTCTTGGTTGACTGAAAAGCATTACTCCAATACAGAACACACAGAAAACTCAATGAGCCTTCTGGAACAACATTGTTGTTACATCTCTCTGAAGTTTGTCTTTGAGAGAAATGCATAAGAATTAAACATCTGATTCATAACATATTTTTATCCACCCAAATTTATCTTTTTATTTATTCAATGTTACATTTTATTTATCTATGAATTAAGAAGGCTTGTTTTAAAACTTAAATTAACACTTTTCCTGCTTTAAAATGACTGATCGTGGGACAGCTACAAGGACAGCTGATTTTGTATACATCATACGTAAAAATCTCAACACATTTGGTGGAATCTGAAAAGATGATTCAAAGCTTCCTTTGGATGAAGACATGCCAAAAAAGAAAAAACCCAAGATTACGGAGAAGGTATACAATTGGTTACTAGTATCTAATTCCAGGGACCAGTTCAAATGTGGACAGTGCTCAACCCTATTGAGCAACAAGAATGTTGTATTCATTCTGTCAGACAATTTTTCACTGTTTCTGAAATTTGATCTAAACAATGCTGGTCCAAACCAAGAGAAAATGGCGACTGAGACGAGATTTCTTAAATAGTTTTTATGAACATATAGGTGTGTTATATAACATTTTGTCTTGCTGTAACCAGGGACTCTTATTAACACACCTACACAGGTCAAATCTCTTTATACAGTCTGCAGAGCTTCCTGGACCTGCTCAAGAGTTTATTCTTAGCCTGAGTTGGGCTTCCTATGTCATCTGTGGTACACTCACCCGGAATGTGATGAAGACCTCCTTCTCACCTACAGGCATCCTGACAGTCTGACCCTCCTCCACTCCTGAAACACAAACAATACAAGTGTGTGGTGATGGGTGCAGCCCACAGTACAGCTTATTGTTTCATTAACTGACATCTGAAAATAAAGATATGTTTTTTTCTTCTGAGAATATTTGAAAAGGGAGCTATGTGACAGACTGACCTGCAGGAACAGGCACCATCACAGTCTTTCTCTGCTTAGTCCGTCCTGTCCCGCGGCAGGAATGACACGGGGAGGAGACGACTGTACCTTTGCCACCACAACGACGGCATGTGGAGCGCATCACAAACGGACCTGTATTCACAGTCTCCTACAGAAAGATATAATACATGCATTCAGTAATAACGTGTAAGAAACACGTATAACTTTGGCTCTTCAGGAAAAAGTGTATGAATGATAATGATCATGCAAAATGATGCCACGGATAGATACCAAAGCTTGTTATGACATTGTTTTTTTCAAATCAGTGCACCACATTTCCTGACAAATTTCCCCAATTTATGTTTGCTAGTTTTTGACTTTTACACAGGTCAGCCGAAAACTTAGTGGCCTTCTTCACACACTTCACACACAGCAGGATCAATCTATCCAAAAGAAATTGACCAAACTTTTTGTGGACATTCTGATTTTCTAAAGACATCTCAGAGAGTAGTTTGTTATCCCTACTTAATGATACAACTGATGTTTAGAGACCCAGAGAGGGGTTCTGAGGTTTGAATGACTAAAAATCTGGACTTCTTCAAAATTTCAACAGGGACACCATTTAAATAAACTGGTGTCTGACCAATTTTGTACTTTTTAGGGAGGGGTTGTTTTCTTGACACCATATGAATAGGCTCATCACCTCCTTCCTATAGGCCTCTTCACTGTTGTCATTTATCAGTCCACTTACCGTGGTGACATCTGCGAATTTTGCTATGCCATTATGATGTTTGGCAACAGTCATATTTGAACAGACTGTAGAGTAAGGGACTAAGGTAACATCCCTACAGTGCTCTTGTGTTGAGAATTATGGTAGATGAGTAACTGGGACTTACAGGACTTGAAGGATCTGCTGCTTAAACTTTGGTGCAAGATAAAGGACACTTTCAAAGGTCTTGTAGTGTCCATGGTATAGGTGGGACCAATACAATATTAGGTAGGTGATTTCAATATTTTGGCAGATAAGTGTTTCCTCGCTCTTATCAATATCACAAGATACTCCTTTTTCCACTTTAGAATGCTATCTCCATGCCTTTGTTTTCTTAAAGGTGAGAATAATAGCAAATCATATTCCCACGATATGGAAACATACATGGCTTTAAGTTAATTGGATATTTAATTTGACTTACCATCCCCGAGCCGTTGCAGTAGTGACAGTGCTGGACTTTGGTGCCAGGTTCATGACCCTTACCATCACAGCGCTGGCAAGCAGCCTCTATATTGACAGACATCTCTTTGTTGACTCCTTTGGCTGCCTGAGTGAATGTCAGCTCCATGATATACTGTATATAAAAAGGACTGGAATTAAATACTGTGGTCTGAGGAAGACACATGGATAAACTTATTTTTTTCCAGAAAAGTTGAATTAGTTAATTTTGGACACTAAGTTTAGTGGATATTTTTTTTGTATAACTCATCTAAATGACTGCCGCATTTCTCAACTGACTGCAGGTATCCTTATTGCTAGTATTACATTGTTTTTGTGCTAATGAATGAACAAGACCAAATCAGATTTGAATGTAAATATTTTACTTAAAAATTTGAAAAGCTCCCCACTGACCTCCTGTGGCTGATCAAATATGGCATTGAAGTCTCCAAAGCCTCTGGCTCCCGAAAATTCCCCAAAGATCTTGCGGAAAAGCTCCTCTGGATCCACATTGGTGGTCTGTCCACTCCAATACTGCTGTCCTCCCCCAGCCTGGCCAGCATCAAATCTGGAGGTGCCGTATGTGTCATACTGTTTCCTCTTCCCTTCATCACTCAGAACCTGAGGGAACGGCATAGTGAAAATTCAGAAAAAATATAATTCTAATGAGATTACTCAAAAATTTTGCAAGGATAACAGCTGTGGGTTTTTTTCTGGGAGAAAATGGCAAAAATATATACTTACTTAAGATAATAATACAAACTACTGCTTTAAATCAAAGTATTGGATTACTACAAGATAGAACCTCAAGTCTGTCATCTAATGATGACTGGACTTGTTGAACAATATCAAAAAGTAAGTATGTGAAGTTGCACTGATAGTTTTAAAGAATGACTGGGAAGAAACCTCATAAGCTTCAGCCAGCTGAGCAAATTTCTCCTTGGCCTTAGGGTCATCTTTATTGGTGTCAGGATGGTACTTTTTGGCCATCTGAGAGAACAAAAACAAAAACTGTCAACTACTGTTACAATTGTCAGCAAATAATCAGCACATGGCCCAGCAGAAAAAGTGATCAAAGTGTGTTTAGCAGAAAGTAACAGACCTGGTAGTAGGCTTTCTTGATCTCTTTCTGGGTTGCTGTGCGGGGTACCCCCAAGAACTGGTAGAAGTCCTGCTTGTTTCCAGCTGGGACACTTGTGTGGAAGTCCTTTATGCAGACAGCATGGGGTGATTTGAGACCTGGAACTAAAAGGTGTGGGAAATTTGTGTAGAACAATTTAATCTTCTGACATAGCTGGCAAACCAACAACATAAACAATTCTGATTGCACCGTCTGTTACTAGTTGGCAGCAGACTGACACGTCTCACCATAAAATGAGTCGATTTACCACTTATGGTCTACCCTTCCTCCCGAAGGAGTCAAAGTAGTTACTGGTGTTATTCTTTCCTTTGCAATTTCAGGTAGCTTGACGAAATACCATTGGAATTGTAAACACCAATGACAAAATCAAGTGACTCGTATCCGTATAAACTTCTAATCCAGTGGAACTGATTCACCTTTTTTGTCATTTCCATAACTGTATTATTGAGCATGAATCAAGACCAGTGACTCGAAGGATCCAGGCAGAGCCGGGTAGCATCTATTAGCCAAATGTAACTGAAAATACATGACTAAGTTTCTATTAAAAAAACAGTATAGTCCTAACTCATGACTCAATACATAACGAGGTGCATTACCACAAACTCACAATGTAAAATAGTAAACCGGTTTGCCTGTTAGCCTAGCATAGGCCGTGATACAGTAAACGCACCACTCACCTGACAACCCTCTCAATGTCAAGGCATGCCGTGTCCCGGCACATGGTGTGTTTCCCCCTAGCCATAGTTTCTGGAATCCTAGGGTAGAAACTCCACGAACTCCTCCATCAGATGCACATAAAACCGCATTCGAAACACGGCGACCTCCAGAGGACGCGGCAACTGAAATCCAACGTGTGGAACAGCGAGCTGCGGAGGACGCCATCATTGCACTATCCACTGCTAGCTTGCAGCCACTTAGTGCGCATGTCCAACCCGAAGGGGATGTCCGTTCCATAGACGCTCCGCATCTTTTTTTTCCTCTCCAAATGTTTGCGAATATAGTTTTTAAAACAATTTAATCACAAATTAAGGACTCCGTTTTTTAATCTACAGAGTTTAGAAGACACTAAGACGCCAATACTAAGGAGGTTTCACCTTCACTGTAAAATTGTTCATAAAGCCCCCGCCTCCCAAACGCCACCCTCACGGGAAACGGAGGAGAATAGACCGAGCGCGCCCCGCGCGTCAAGAAGGGGAACTGTCACCTGGTAAAGTAGCTCGCGCTTAGAACTCACCCATCACAGGCTCGAGAGAGACACCCGGAAGACAACCGGAAAATCCCCAACTGGCAAGACAGGACAGCATGAACCGTTTCAAGACATCCAAATTCAAAAACACTACCCCCAAAATCCCAAAGAAAGATGTGAGTATCTGCGTCTGGGTATGGGGGCAGATCCTTATTTACGTCTTCTTGACTATTTGGTGAAGTGGGCGTCTTAAGGACCGCCTGAAGGTAACTTCCTGCATTGGCTGTGAATGGGGTGCACTGCGCTCAGTAAGCTAGAAAATCCGAATCGTACTCATTCACTTCATCCATGCAAAGAAACGACTGTGCCAGTATAGCTGCGAACCATGTGGCTGCCTAAAGTAACTAGCTAGCCTGCGTGTGATGCTCGTCACAACCGAGTTGTCACACTGTTTTGCATGTGGTATTGCATTGTTCTATTACTCGTATTTGCATTAGCAAAGCACGTCGTCCAAGACCCGAGATGCCGGCAGATTGAAAGACGAGACTTGGGGGAAAACTTGACGCCTGATATTGAAACACTCTCTCTCATTCACACAGTGGGGTTTACATAGTGGAGAACTGCCATTCTGTGGTTAATGTGGACACATTGGGGGTGCACTGCAACTCATGCAGCTCTCCGTACGCCTGCGTATTATACAACCCGCCTTGTTTTTGCTGAGCTAGTGAAATGTCTGCCATGCAAAGGTAGATGAGCTAGGTCGGAGGGATCTCTGCAGCAAATCTACTGTCATTACAGGCCATACAATGTTTTTTAAACTTTGACTAGAAAGAGAGGATGGAGAGAATAAGGGCTGGAGAAATTGTGAAGTGACGGAGAGAGAAATGGTAAAGGTGATGAGATAAAGAGAGAGGTTTAATTATACGGAGAGGACAAAAACAAGCATCAAAAGTGTTTGCGTGTAGTTCGGGACTGATGATCTTAATGTAGTGATAAACACCTTGCGTTTTCCTCAGTGTGTCATGGTCAGCTGGCCTTTGAAATGTAGGTATTTCTGAAATTTTCGAGAGTACAGTATTTATATATATAGGGTGCTCCAACTCATTGAAATGAATCCCACGCAGTGGGGGCTTGGCTCTCTGACACAGCTTCAGCATTTTGCCCATTATCTTCTTTTTCAAAATACTGATCCACACTAAATTTGTAATTATAATAAAATAACTTGGATGGATGATCTTACAACATACTTTTCTATGTATGGTTGCCTATTGAGCAGGAAAAGCATTTTCTCACTGAAACAAGATGCTTGCACTTTCTTGGCTATAAAGTGCCTTTTTCCTCTGTCAAGTGTGGGCGGGCGGGTGGTTGGGTACACATGCTCAAGTTGATTGTCTGTCATTGTTGGTGTCTAATGGTTTTCTATGCACTAATATAATCCAATGGTGCATGCTACACAGACTCTTTGCACACTAGACATTCTTCCCTTGTTATTGTGACGAATGTAAGATTTTAAGTTCACTCTGCTGTGCTAAGCAGGGAGCCCTTTCCACTTCCTCAACATTGTGCTGATTCAGAGGGGAATGTGCTTCTACATATTATGTGTGTGTTGGGGTCTGTTTTTGTATCTGTGGTTGTCTTGTTCGCATTCTTAGCCAGATCCTTCCTCTTTAATATATGGTCATATTTTTGTCCTAATTGTATTGCAACTGAGATGTACAAATGAGTTTACATTTATGTGTGCTCTTCAATGGAAAGGGACAGGGAAACCAAGGATTTTCATTTGGAAGGTTTAATTCACTACACTAGGTCTATGTTTAGAAATGTCTTCCTGTGTGGGCATGTCAAGTGAACACTTAAGAATTGCAATCATTTGTTGAGATCCAACACATTCAGCCTTTCAAAGGAAAGATTGACAATTTGAGTTTGAATGTTTTTTCCTCTAATCTGCCCCTTGTGATGCAATCCAGTCAATATTTCTATAATGTGTCCCTATTTTGGCCTGACCTTTATCACCTCATGTGACCCCTCAAAAACCACTAATGACACCTCCTTGTTTTTATCCAGGGTTGGATCAGTAATGTTCGTGCTGGCTCACTCACATCCCAGGGGAACCACATTAAAGCAAGCTCCAAACTTGTGGCTTTCAACGTGGAGCAGGCTGGTAAGACTTCTAAAACAATGAATGGTAATATCGAGTCCCACCTGAATTCAGAGAGGGGCTCTTTGTAGAATTTCCATTCTGGTATGTTCAGCTTTGTTTGAACAAGTATGCAACATAGAACAACTACCATATCTACACATATGATAATTTGTGCAGAATATAGAGTCAAGTGTATTGCCAGGGTGCTTTTAGCCAATACATTTCTTATGAAGTGTCGGATAGATAACACTAGAGCACAAACAGATG